>VZTU01013956.1:432466-457196 GCA_013400835.1 Zapornia atra
CACACACACACCGGGGCACACAACTGTCACAGAACCATTAAGGTCGGAAAAGACCTCCAAGGTCATCTAGTCCAACCGTCCCTGAGTACCTCATCCAGCCTTTCCTTGCACACCTCGAGGGACGGTGACTCCACCACCTCCATGGGCAACCCTGTTCCAGCATCCAACCACTCTTTCCGACAAGAAATGTCTCCTCATTTCTAACCTGACTCTCACCTGGCACGAGGGGATTGGGTCAGTGGAAGGAAGCTGCAGGATGTGGGCAGCCAGTGGATCAGCACTGATTTACTGTGCTCTGGAGGGAGGTTTGTGCTCCGAGCTGGGATGGTCGGGCGGCCGGCTGCAGGCACCCACAGCACTGAGAGCCAAGCAGTGCCAGCCTCGGGGGCTAACCTGCAGAGTGAGGGCTCTGGTGTCTCCAGTCGCTGGCAAGCAACCTTCCAAGCACAGCCCCCATTACGGTGTGCCCCCATTCCCTGTCATTGGGTGGGACAGATCAGCCCTCACATGTTACTTTCCCAGCAGAACATCCTGCAGAAACCCTTCCTGATGCTCTCCAGCCACACTGACACAAAACATCTCTCCAGTCTATTTAGAAATCATTTAAATTCCAATTAAAATCAAAATACGTTAACATCTTGCCTCTCCCATGCTTTCGGTCTGGACTCAGAAGATGATTTCGTATGTCACTGGAATTTTTTTCCAGAGAAGCAGATAGCCTCTCTAGTCCTCTACAAAAGCTTTATGCTGCAATAATTTAAGATGTCCTCCAGGTTAGAATACTTCTGTGTGCAAAACCTCTTTGAAGGATTAAATAGACTCTAGCTGAGTTTGGACATGTATTAGCATGTGTCGGGTACAGCATTTATTGAGGGTAGTGGAGAGGAGACACATTCCAGCTCCCCAGCCACTGACTCGCAGGTGGCCATGTCACTAGAACCACCCTTTGTTGCAATGAGCATTTCAGTTCCCTTTGCTGGCCGACCCACAGATCTGTGAGCGATCAGACCAGGAATAAACTCTGGTTGTTACAAAGTCACAGGACTGGGAACATTGCCTTTGTATTCCTTTTGATGTAAGTCTTTTCTGAGTCTCCTGGAAGGTTCGGCATCCTCCCAGAATGTGTTTTTAAGTTATATCAGAGCATGCATTTGTACATATTAAATCACAGACTCACAGAATTGTAGGGGTTGGAAGGGACCTCCAGAGCTCATTGGGTCCAACCCCCTGCCAAAGCAGGGTCCCTAGGACAGGTTGCACAGGTCGGCATCCAGACGGGGCTGAAATATCTCCAGAGAAGGAGACTCCACACCCCCTGGGCAGCCTGTCCCAGGGCTCTTTCACCCTCACAGGGAAGAAGTTCTTCCACATATTGGTGTGGAATTTCCTGTGCTCCAACTTGAGGCCATCGCCCCTTGTCCTGTCCCCACAGACACTGAGAAGAGGCTGCCCATGTCCCCCTGTGTCCCACACCTGAGATATTGATAACCATTGATCAGATCCCGTCTCAGTCTTCTTTTCTCCAGGCTGACTAAGAGCTACTGAATTCCCTTCTGCTCCTCTTCTCTTCTGTGTGAGCCGACTCTGTCAGCATCCAAACAGTTCAGCAGAGAGAAATCACTTGCCAAACCAATGGATCATTATTTTTAAATCCTTCAATTCCTTTCACTCACACAGAAGGAATCAACTGGAATTGTCACCTCTCCCACGACAGAACTAAAGGAGTGTGACATGCAGCAGGGAACGCTTGGGTCTGAGTACTTTTTAGAGCGCTAAGAGGTGTAAGCAAAGCAAACTGACCTTCTGCACCTCTCTCCCCAGGGCACAGCTTCTGTTCTGCAGCGCAGGTCTGACAACGAGGAGTACGTCGAAGTTGGGAGACTCGGTCCCTCGGATTATTTCGGTAAGAACATTCAGCGTACATCTGGTTTGGGAAGAGGGGCCTGTGGAGCTGTACCATGGAGTTACTGTCTTAATTAGTGTTCTGCTCTTTTGCAAGTGAGGGGTTACACCACATTCAGCTCCTGCTTTCAGCGATACCAGGAGGTTTCTGTGAGGCTGAAGCCCTGTCTCGGTTTACACCACTGTAGCTGACAGGAGACAGAGCTGGAATCAGCAAAACAATCTGAAAGCATTTGTTTCCAGAGGCATTTTACACGCCTGCATTATGCATGTGTAACGTGTTTGTACTGTCAAGGGAATTATGTAAAGTATCTATCAAGAGGTAGATAAAGGGAGATGTTCTGCAACCAGAGCACCTGGATGGTGGCTGTGATCTGCACACTCCGGAAGCAAGGTGTGGGGGTGTGTGACAGCCTGTTTATCCCTGTTCTATCCAGGTGAGATAGCCTTGCTGCTCAATCGGCCCCGGGCTGCAACGGTGGTGGCACGTGGACCGCTGAAGTGTGTCAAGCTGGATCGGCCCCGCTTCGAACGAGTGCTCGGCCCTTGTTCCGAAATCCTCAAGAGAAACATTCAGAGATACAACAGTTTCATTTCGCTCACTGTCTGAACCATTCCTCCTGGGAAAGCTGCCTTTGTGTGACCCCCTGCACTTCAGTTTGCTCTGTGCAGCTCCATAGCTTTATGAAGAGAAAAATAAAAGGTGTGCGTTTTATGTGTATTTCTCCTGTCCATGTCACCTGCTGGGTGTCACTTCAAATCTCATGTGTCCTGTAAGTAGGAAGACAACTGTTTGGGGCAGACTAGCTCTGGGGAAGATTAGGCTCCCGGCTTGCAGGCAAGATTTTTACCTGCTGATGGGTCACATAGCTTCAAACTGTGCTTTTAACTATTTAAAATTCAGATTCATTTCCTTTTCCCTTATTGTCTTTGAAGTTGTTCTTGCTTGCCTTTTGCCAAGCTGCTTTGACCAAGTGATGTCCCTCTGCCTGCTGACTTTAAGTCTTCTCCCTGGCTTCCGAAATCCCGTGGGGTGAGTGGCAGTCCCGAAGTGGGAAGGTTGGAGGAAGGTTTTAATCATTCCAGCGAGCCAGGGAAGAGCAGAGCTTTTGAGTCATTTGGCTTGTGGCTGAGATACAGGGGCTGTATTCCTCCATGTTACAGGCCCTTGCAGGCCTGCTCTGTAGGGTACGCTGAGCCAGTGCTCCTGTCTGCTGGGTGAGGTGGTCAAGGGAAATGTCTTGTGAGAATTGAGATGGAGCCTTTAGAACCGAAGTTACTTGCCCTCAGCTCTGTTTTTTTAAACAAGGGTTTGCATTTAATCCCTTTAAAGCCCAGTGGGACCTTCTCTGCTGAGTTAAGTGGGCTTGGAAACGTGTCCTCAGCCACTTCTCTGAGCATTACATGAAATGCTGAAGAGAAGGGTATACATCCGGGCAACAACAGCAGTTTGCTTTTAATGAGGTCCACCTAATTAAATGCCTTTCTTTTTAGTATATGACAAAACTAGGAATTTTTTTAGGATTTTCTGAAAGCCAAATACACGCCTCAGGATGCTGCCTGTCCTCCAAAGGACACCTATTGGCCCCAGAAAGCACCAGCATCTTGCAGGCAGCTCCCAGAGCCCAGGTCCCTGCAGGTATGTGTGGCCTTGCTGGCCCTGCTGACGCAGCTCCGGGCTGCACCGGAGCTTGCTCCCAACCCAGACCCAATATTCCAGTAGCTGCCCACAGCAGGGGCACGGAGCCGGCTCCTCGGCACTCCGAGGTGCTTCCATTCTTCCAGTGCTCCTGTCAGTGTAGGTGTTGCTGCTGATCCTTATGGTTATGTTACACTGCTTGCACGTGTTATTAACCACGACCATTCCCATTTCTCACCCTGGCAGTTTTTATCACCCACACTTATTTATAGAGCCAGACCTGCGTTACGCAGAGACCCATGTCTACACATTCATAACCCCTTTGGTTTGCTTCACCCTTTTCCTCTTCCCTTGTGCAATTTTTCTTTAAATATTTTATTTTTAATTCTTTTTTACAGGTTCCTGCTCTGTACATGTTCTTTTACCTGTTGCATTTCTGTTGTGTTGGTAAAACTCTGTGAGTGTTTCGCGTGATACGCCAGATACGCATCTCTCCTTAAACACCAAGTATTCCCCTTGCTGTTTAGAAGTTACTCGAGCACACACACACACACACACACACCCACACCCACCCCCACAGATTCTTTGCTTTCAACCTTTCCAGCTCGTGGAAAAACACATTGGAATTAATGGTTCTGTTAATGAGTGATCTCAGAGAGAAGTGTGGCTGTTTCACACCAGGATTCCTGTGCTTTTAAGCGGAAGGAAATGTGATTTGATTGAGGTTTTGAAAGGTGGTTGTGATGTTTGCGGTGGATGGCGGGGCAGGGTTACGGTGTGAATAAAGTTCTTCAACGTTACATGCGGCCGTGGTGGGTTTATTGATGATGGAAGGTGTGTTCTGGTTAAACACTGTTGTGGAAAGTGTGAACTCTCCTGAAAATAGTCAGATTACTATAGACCATAATAATAAAATAGACCCCAAGCCCCAGTGCTGTATACAGCAATGGAAACCAAACTGGTTTTCTGGAGGATTAGCAGGAAGAAAAAGAAATTCTTGTATTTAATTGTAACTATATACGTTCCCTGCAGTGTCACGGATAAATTCCAGGGCTCTGACCATGCTGGGGATCTGTCCCAGCCGTTCCTCTCAACTCCTGGCTGTGTGTGGATCTGTAGGAGTGCTGCTTCCCCTGGGACAAAGCCCAAAGCCATGTGCTGCTGCCGGGGCAGCTCGTGCAACAGGCTGGCCAGGAAGACCGACACTGAGGGCAAACTTCTCAGAGAAGGCCAAGCCTCCTGAGGAACCCCCTCTACCTCCTGCCTCAGGGCGAATGCGTAGGCTGAAGGACCAGAGAGTATGGCTTCTGGGTAAGGCTGGCTGTCCCCCACCACACCCAGTACCCACCTGGGCTCTGGGTGGTGTGTTGTGCTCCAAGCTTGGCTCTGGGGCTAGAGCCATCACCCAGAGCAGCGTGTGGGGCTGGTGGACTCTCCCCATGCAGCTTCTCCACGGTGGCCCCTGCACAGGAACCTTGGGCGGCTCCCGGCCTCCAAGGGCTGTCTGGGCTTTCCCTTTTTGGAGCGTGTCATTTTTCCCCCCTTTGCTATGATTCAGGAGGGAAGGACTCGTCTTTCCAGAGCATTACTCACATCATGTAGCAATCAAAAGTGACCACTCTCTCTGAGGTCCTTCCAGAAGGACATTACCAGCCCACGCTCCCCAGAAAAGAGCGTCTCACCACTCCCCATTGTCATTCTTTTTTCAGTCAGTTTTAATTGTGCCACAGCCATTTCAGGAATCCCAAGACAAAAGGAAAGGGGGGGGGGGTGTTATATTTTTTAATAGAAACTAATTGTACCTCCAGTTTCTTCCCAGGGCCCATGTGGCTGGCCAAGCTTTCGGGAGCTCATCAGATTGCGGTAGGCACCCTTTGGCATTCCCAATGTGTTGTGGTGATGGGCACCTGAATCTGAGCTGTATAAATCCCCCACCCCAAATCCTTGGTCCTCCGGTTTGATCCCACCTTCCCTGTTCAGGGGTTGGAGGTGTTGCAGAGAACCACATCACCCCAGTGCACACCAGTTTGGTGGTGTGCTGCTGGTTGGTTTTGCTTGTGGTAAGTGGTCTTCAGGAGCGGAGTCACCGTGCGAAGGGTGATGGTGTCTCCTGCCATGGAGTCTGCACAAGGCATGTGCAGCGTGTTAACTCTGAGATGGTGCATGAATCAAGGACATCAAGAAGCTTGAGCGTGGCCAGAGAAGGGCTACAAGGCTGGGGAAGGGTTTGGAAGACAAATCTTATGAGGAGTGACTGAGGGAGCTGGGAGTGTTTAGTCCAGAGAAAGGGAGACTGAGGGGAGACCTCATCACTCTCTACAGCTACCTAAAAGGTGGCTGCAGTGAGGTGGGGGCTAGTCTCTTCTCCTTGGTAGCTAGTGACAGGACAAGGGGAAATGGTCTTAAATTGCATCAGGGGAAGTTTAGGTTGTAAGAGTGTGTCCCCAGCCAGAGCCACTTCTGTAGGTCCCGCTTCCCTCTGGAGAAGAACATGTTTGGGTATGAGCGTATGTGTAGCCTTGAAAACCTCGTGCCCAGGAATGCATTGGCTTTGCTGCTCCTCCTCCTCTTCTTCCTCCTCCTCTTCCTCTTCCTCCTCCAAGGGCTTCTCTGTGGCTCTTTGCTGCTCTGCGGAGCTTTCTCTGGGGTGCAGCACTCGCACAACAAGCCAGCCTGTTCTCTGGTCAAAGGAGCTGGCATCTGCAGCCAGCTGGTACTTCTGCGAAGGCTGGGGATGGATTTTGGAATCGGGCTCCAGTGCCAGAGCGATCCTTCCAATGTCTAAAAACCTGGATTTGGCACTTAGGAGAAAAAGCCTGGGAAAGGAAAGCAAAGCAAAGCAAAGCACGGGCGTCTTCTCTGGCGTCCTCTGACTCCTGCTTGGTAATTTTTCACTTCTGAGTTCTCCAGCCCCTCCCCAGCCCCACTTTAATCTCTGGGTTGGAGCTGCTCTCAGCCAAGGCAGCACAGAGATCCTCAGCGGCCCAGACAGGCAGCACCACATGTCCCCCCTCTGTGCTCAGCACGCTGCGGTGTGCAGAGTTCTCTTTAAAAAAGCCCTGAGCACTCATGGAGGAAAAAAATCATCATTTTACCCAAGAAGTCTTCTCCTATTCCAGTATAAACCGTCTCCAAACATGGAACAGCAGCATGCCACGGGCCAGCAGTGCTGAATGAATTGGCAGATGCTGCTCCGCTGCGTGATCTCTGGTAGCTGGGCTGCGGGAACGCTGCTCCTCTCACCTACAGCTTCAGTTCGAAGCCAAAAGAATTCATTTGCCAAAAAAAAGTGCCCCTCACCCAAGCCCAGGTGGGATAAATGGAGCCTCATGCTGCTGGGACTTGCTGGGTGCATCCACCTTCCCCTCAGTGGGTGCCAACAGCGTCCGCTCCTTGCAGGACGGGACGTAGGGAGTGATGACGAGGTGGGGAGTTTCTCCCCTCTGTCACGGGCGCTGTGGATGTTCATGCTGCTGGCTCCAGGGAAATGGAGCCTTTAGGGAAAGTGGCTACTCCCTATCCTCTTCATACAGAAAATGTATTGTTATTGTTTGAAAGCACTTTTGTGTCGCCCTTAGACTACAAGCACGGCGATTGTTCCCTGAGAAGACATCACGGTGCATAGCAGTGAAATACAACGCACAGTACCATGCAGTATGTATTTTCCAGATAAACTGGGAAAACAGTGAAATGGAGCTGCAAAGTTGGGGGGGGACCCCCACACAATAGCCGCTTTGCACTCCTCCACGTGTGTGGGATTCATATGCGCTACAGAGTGACTCTGTTTCGTTACCATGTGTTGATGATGAGCGGATAATTAGCCGTGTTTCTCGCCGGTTTCATTTTCTCAGTTGCATTTGTGGGCCGAGCACAGAGTCGTGGGGACCTCGTGTCGAAGGCGGCAATGAATTAGTGCTGGTGAAACCCTCCCACCATTTATTTCCACTACGGCAGCGAGAGGGATCCGGCTCCGCAGCTGAAGAACACAAGAGGTTGTTTCTCCTCCTCACCCAGGGGCAGCTCCAGAGGTTTGCCAGAGAGAAGTCGCTGGCTGCGTTTGTAGACTCCAGGTTATGTGGTGGAGACGTGCCAGCACAGAGGTGCATCTCCTCCACACCCCACCATGCCCGTGGAGCTGAGCAGGGGGATGCATCACCATTAACGATGGGAATCGCTGCTGGAGGAGAATCCACATCTCTCAGCGTTGGGTTCTGCAGAGATGGAAGAGTCCCGGTCTCGGACCTGCTGTCAGGAGGAAGGAGCCGTGGCCCCGCGCACAGTTCGTATGGCTCTTGGCAGGGCCAAGGACGCTGTCTGGGAAAGCAATACTGCCACTCCTGAGCCTGGCAAGCCTGTAAGTCGCTGCTGATGGCCACCAGCAGCATCACCAGCTCTGCTGCCTCTGACATGGGCACTTGGGCGCGTCCAGCACATGGCACCATGGGCCAGATTCCCATGGGACGGCAGGATAGTTCACGTCCTTGACATGTGTCCAGTAAAGCATCACACCCTCTCCCCGTGCCTCACACGTCTGGCTCTTAGCCCAGCATTTCGCTTTTAGAGAAACACAGGGTGAGCCAAGGAGGGCTTTTTAAAACTTGCCTTGATGGGGGCGAGGGGTGGGGGGGGCAGAAGAAGGTGCCGAACCATCCGGGGGCTCCCGAGGAACACGAGAACCGGCCCCACAAAGGCACCCTTGTGCGAGCGGGGAGATGCGGCAGAACCTGTGTCCGGATGAAAGCTGCCCTATCAAAATAGCCACAAACAAACCCGCCTCCTCCGCCACAGAAAAGCCCTTGTGCCAGGAGCATATTAAATTGTATATGCTTTTTCTCAAGGCAAAAGAATTGCAGCAGTGACGGCAGCTGTGCGTGCTGGAGCTGAGCCACCGTGTGCAGCTAGTGAGGGCCTTGCCGGGGACAGGGTGGGGGAAGGACTGTGGATGAATGTATTATTCAGGGGGACCCACGCTGAAATTATCTACTGGCACTGGGGATATGTGGTGGGGGAGTGACTGGCCCGGCACCACGAGCTGATGTGTCTGCCAGGTCCTGTCCAAGGCGCAGATCGGCAGCCTGGCCAGCACTGATGTTTACGGGGTAAGGCACGATGAGGTTTCCCATCCCAGCATCTGCCTTGGGGGATTCTGGGTCTCAAACCCCCTGGGAGCAGAGCTGGAGAGGTGGGTTAGTGGCACGGAGTGCCCTGCCTGCCCCTGCACAGGGGTGAGATGTGGAAGCAGCGAGGAGCGGGGGGATGCGGGCAATAGGCTCGGCCAGTGGCCAATGGCTCGTTCCAGCTTGGTGGGTAAATAGGATGTAAAGTGTCCTCACACCCATGGGGCCAGGCCATGCTCCCTGCCTACATCCTGGGGGGATGGTGCTGAGGGCTTGGGGCTCGCTCCCTCCCACGCTGCAGCCAGATTGTTATCCCAGCAGGGCCACCTCTGGGTGAGCATCCTTGCCACAGGACAGGGGCTGGGAAGGATCCCTCTGAGGGTGGTGAACAGCTGGGATCTTGTCACCAGTCACACTGTCTCAGCCCCATATGGAATGGAGCTCATGGCTTGGCCGGAGGGGCATCTCTGAGCCTGCAGCCCCTGCAAGCTCCTAACTCTCTGGACTACTGGAGGTCCTTGAACCTCACAGCCCCTGCACGGAGCAGATGCATGGGTCCCAGGGAGCCCAGAGCAGCCAGAGACACACCACGAAGCACAAGGAGCACTAAGATCTGCAGTTCGCTTCCCAAGCAAAGCTGGGAAAGGGATGAAAAGGAAAAGCAAAGTTGAGGAAAGAATAGGGGACCATATCCCATGCCTCCCAGAAATGTAGAACCATGAATAGTAGCAGGACACTTCCCTTACTAACCCAGGAGCAGGCAGCATCGGCCTCACGTCACTCCTCCTGAGGAGGCAGCGAGGAAAACCCGAGGAGACTCTTCAAGGATGACTCCAGCACTGACACCTGGCAGGTACCTCACCGAGGGTTGGTTCATCCTGGGGCAACGTCATTCACATGCCACAGCGAGGAAAAGGGGTGGAAGAGCCTGAAACCCATCTCCTCTTAATCCCAGATGCTGTGGCTGTCCTGGATCTTTAGGGCAGAAGGAGAAATTTATGGGTGTCCCACAAGGCGAGCGCCTCTCCCAGCACCCACGAGCTGAATTCCCATGTGTGCTGCAATCCAGCCCTTCGTTGAAGGCACTGTGTGCACAGGGCCAAATGCAGCTCAGGAGAACAAAACCCCATTTCGGTGGCTTTTTAAGCAGATTACCACAGATTAGCCGACTAATCTATACGGAATCCTCTCTCCAGCAATTTCAAGCTGTAAACAAACCCAGCCACTTTTGTGCCACCTATAAATATTTACTGTGGATTATAGGAAGATTAACTTCAAATGATATTTGCAACAATGGTTTGGTTTTGTAACCTGCTACCTTTAGTAATGTAAAACCTTTTGAAAGAAACACACTGTCGGCAAAGCGTGAACTCGAGGCCCATCAGCTGTACAACAGCCTGTACACAAACAGAAACCAAATACATCACTGCCAACAGATGAAGGAAACTGAGGATAAAAGCTACTGGTGAAGAATAAAACCGCACGGGATTAGCACAACGTGGATGTGAAGCCTTCCCTACGGACCTGACCGACACCTCGCTGCTGGCTCTTTAGCTGCAGAACTCCCTGGCCGTGGTTTGCAAGAGGGGGGTGTTTGATGGGTGCAGTTTGGGGTCCCAAGGTGTCACCCTCCTTGGGTGGTGGGTGTGGGTGACCCTGGCCCTGCCCAGGTGGCAGCACGGAATGAGGCAGCCTTTGTAATGGAGCAGTTTGTCTTCTTTGAGGCCTAGGGTGTTCGTTTCACCTCTTGATGCAGGGAGAGGCCCAAAGACACCACGCCAAAGCCCTGGAGGCCACGGCAGAGCTGGCTGAGACCCCAGCAAGCCCAGTGAAAGCTCCTGGGTTTGATTCCAAATGGGGGAGGTCGGGGTGAGCACGGCTGCTGATGTCACCCAGCTGGGCAGAGGAGGGGACCAGAAGGCTGAAGGGCACAGCTGCCATCCCGCATCACCCAACCTCGATGCGCACCCCACACAGGGATGGCACTGGCAAGTGGAGGGAGAAGGGTGTCGATGCCCAGGAGCAAAGCTCATCCTTCCAAAGCACAGGAGGCCAGACGCCACTGCCGAGGGTCCACAGGCAGAAGCTGGCACAGGACCATGTCTGGCAGCACGTCATGCTCCAAACGGGGTGTTTTGGGGGCAGCTGGCACCAGCCCACCTGCACCCCCCATCCCCAGGGCTGTGCCCACCGCGCTCCAGGCCTGCTGGCTCGGGTGCACAGTGCTTGGTTGGGACATGGGGAATGTTGTGTCTACCAGCCCAGTGAAGGAATGCTCCGTTTACAAGACGATGGCTTTTTAGGAAGCCAGAAAAAAACTAAACAGCCTTCCCAGATGGAAGAGCGTCCCTTTCCACCCTTCATTTAATAAGGGGCAGCTTCATGGTCCTGTAAGGGGATGATCCAATTAACAGAAGAGATTTCCAAAGTCTTAGCAAATGAGTAGTTGAGAACTGGCTTCTGATGTGGTTTATGTTCTTTCAGATAGATTTTGGTTATGGGAATGTTGGTTACAGCAGCAGGGAGTGATTCATGCTGAAACCATTCGGGTGCCATCTGATACGCGCTGTCCACCCCAAGGTAGAGGAGGCTGCTGCCTGCACTGGGCTGCTCCCTGTGCTGTGCTGCTGCCTGTGCTGTATTGCTGCCTGTGCTGTATTGCTGCCTGTGCTGGGCTCCTTCCTGCAGTTTAGGCTGTGCAGTGGCAAGTGAGGATTGCAGAAGAATTACTGGAGCCGAGAAAAAGAAGGGGCTGTGTTTTGCAGCACTGAGCTAATCTGTACCAGGTCGACATCTCCATACATGTTGGGGTCTTAACAGAGCTCACATGGACATGCTCTGTGCAAGGAGCTTTACCAGCACCTCAGAAAAAGCAGGTGTCCCTGGAGAGTCTCTGGCTGCTGCTTGGTGGCCCAAAGCATCGCTCTGGAGCTGACTGCTCTGTGCTTATTGCCTCCTTGGAGCTGCTCTGGAAAGCATCTTCCCCTCACTGATGGCAGCTTTCTCTCGGGAGCACTTGCAGCATCAAGCCCTTGAGGAGATGGGGGAAGAAGCAGCAGGAGAAACAGCACCCTCCTCTACATTTTCTTCCCCTTTAGTTAAGCACCCAAGTGGTGACTGTCATCAGGCTGCCCTGCAGTGCATCTCTGGTCACCGGGGTGGGAAAGGTGGGAAGCAGGGATCCTCCTCATCACAGCTCACGGATTCCCACTGGACTTTTGCAACTCCTCCAGGGCTTGTGTGAGAGCAGGGCGAGGCGACGAGCCAAGAGCTTTGCAGCATCACATGCCTTTGTTGTCATGTCATAAGCAGGAGACTCAAGGATACTATTTTTATTTGCAGGCTTTTCCCTGCTCTGTTCCCCTGTTTCGGCTACACGCACAACCAGAAGGAAAGTGTGTGGCTTCTTTGATATCAGATTTGTAGCCAAATTATGGGGGGGGTCCCTGACCACTTACTGAGTTTATTCATGTTGAGATAAAGTCAGAGTCACTCGGGATCACTTGCTTCTGCGGGCCCTTCGGCTGACGCCGGAGCACCAGGACCATGCCAGATGGCCTTGGAGTGGCTCTGTAATGGGCTGTTAGTCCTTCCTCAGTGAAGCCACCCCTCTCCACCTCCTGTTTTGGGGGGGCGGTGGCGGTTGCTGGTGTGTGCCTGCAGGGTCGGTTCATAAACCCCATGCCACCTGCAGCTGTATCCCCACACAGAGCATCTCAGATTAGGAGAGAAAGTAGCTGTGGCAGGAGGGACACGTATCTTTCCCCATTCGACATCCCTTTTCTATCACGAGCTGGTGGCCTTGGCTGCAGCCAGGAGCTCCAGATAACCGGGCACGAAGGGAGCCTCCCGGGTCAGCGAAACGCTGGCCGAAGCAGCGCCAGCAGCTCCAGCCTCAGATAACGCAGCCTGCTTTCCAGATTCATTCCCTTTATCCCCCATCCACTGCCAGCCTGAAGGTTCCAATTATCTCCCCTTCTCTTTAGGCACTTCCCTCACCGGTGGTGATGTTTTGCTGCTTCTGTTTCAGCACAGACAGACCAGACCTTGTCCTCCAAACACCACACACACCCTGAAAAGCCAGGGGATGATGGCAAAGCACATTTGGCCTGCCTTGGTGAGTTGGAAGGTTGCTCTCTGACCCCTCTCTCATCACCTTGCCCTGTATGTCCAGCAAAGGGGCTATTCTTCACCCTTTAGGAAGGAATCCTGCCTCCTCTGCACCGGACTCATGGTTTCATTGCTGACCATCCCAATTAATTCCCGTAGTTCATTCGCTGTGAGTTGCTTAGAAGGGAATCTGCTCCCCAGCTCGACTCACTTGAGGCAAATTCAACCTTGGGGCAACATCACCCAAAGCCAGGAGGAACATCAGCACCACCTTCAGCCCACGGTTCCTGCTTTCTGGCTCTGGCAGTATCTCAAGTTGCTCACTGGCATCACAGAATCATAGAACCATGGAATGGTCAGGGTTGGAAGGGACTCCAAAGGAGAGTTCCAACCCCCTGCCACAGGCAGGGCCACCAACCTCCAAGCATGATCTAGACAAGGTTGCCCAGGCATCAGGTGGTTGCTTTCAAGATCTCACACAGCATCAAGTCTTCTCCACCGATGCTCCATACACCATAACGAGCCATGTTAGCTAATCTCCCATTGGGATCCACAATGCCAAGAAGGAAAAAAAACATGGAAGAAAAAAAATACTCATCAGCTAGGTCCTTTCTGGCTGAATAGTTTGTCAGAAAGTTTCCATATGGTATGAAAGTCTGTGGCTTCCTGCTGAGGGGAGCAAAGGGGCAGGTGCCAATCTCCTCTCTTTGGGGACCAGGGATGGAACTCGAGGGAATGGCGTCAAGCTGCACCAGGAGAGGTTTAGGCTGGGTGTCAGGAAGAGGTTCTGTACCAAGAGGGTGGTCGGGCACTGGCACAGGCTCCCCAGGGAAGGGGTCACAGCCCCAAGCTGGGCTGAGGACAAGAAGCCTCTGGATGATGTGCTCAGTCCCATGCTCTGACCTGGCTGGAGCCAGGAGTTGGACTCCATGGTCCTTATGGTGGGTCCCTTCCAGCTCAGGAGATTCTGGGATTCTGTGATTAAGCAGGTGACAGGGAAAGAGAAAGGGTGTGCACAAGGCAGAGTGCTGCTGCAGGGAGCCAGGTTATTCCATGTGCCCCAGCCCCAGCCCAGTCACGGGCTGCCCATTAACTGGGAGGGATAAAGCAGCTCACCCCAGGCAAGACCCGTGTGTCCACCATCCAACACGGTCCTGAGCACAGCCCCGCTGCCGGCTCGCCCTGGTTCACCAACAGAGCAGCGATCGTGCACCAAACCTCAGCATCCCACAGGGATGTACTCTGGCCGAAGGGTGGAAATAGATCAAATCCACATGTCTGCACCCAGCAGTATGGTCCCTTGGGTGCTGCACAGGTAGGGGAGGGCTGTCTGCACAACCAGGCTTGCCTGGAGATGCTGCCAAACGCCTCTTTTGAGGCAGCCCCTTCTATTATTTCCCACTCACTTGATACGCCACCAAAATAGATCCCGTTCTCCCCTGTTTTAGCCTCTGCTAAAACCTTCAGACCACATCTTCTCCTATAACAAAAAGTATGTGGAATTGGCTAAAAAAGAAACATTCCTGTTCTCACAACACTTAAAAAAAAAGAAAAAATCATCCACTCCTCTCCTAAAGAAAAAATAGCACTTGTAAGACTTTATAGAACTGCTTCTGTCCAGAAGGCTCCTACGTCAGATCAGCACCGTCCCTGTAACCCTTGATGTGCTGTAAATTATTAACCATCCCAACCATGCTGCTGGAAAGGGGAAAGCTTGAGAGAAGGGGAAAGCTTGAGAGAAGGGGAAAGCTTGAGAGAAAGGGAAAGCTTGTGATCTTGCTGAAAGTCCTCATGAAAAATATTTGAGGGGTCTGGGCAGGATGAAGAAAGGATAAAGCTGAGCAGAAACCCCAGCATGAGGCCATATGGCCAGGGTGGGGGGGGGATATGAACGTGGGACGCCTTCGTTAGACGCTGTGAGTAACTGCGAAAGGGAGAACGAGGGAGAGAAAGAGGGGGAAAGCAAGCAAGGAGCTGAACTCGGGAATGTTTTTGGCATGAAATCATAAGGGCAAATGCAAAGCTGTCCGCCCACCCGCACATGTGTGGAGCTGCCACTCTATGGGCACAAGCCTAGATGTGTGTATATATATATATATATGTATATAAGGGAGCAAATGAGACTGCAACAGGCTTTCACAGGCTCTTCACCGTGGAGGAGAACACCGTGGGCCCCGCTGGTGAGCTCAGCACGGGACGCAGCGCCGTGTAACATATGGGTCTTGGGGTGAAAGCCGGATCAAAGCACGTTTTGGCAGCGCTGTGATGGCCCCAGGGCAGGCACCCGGCCTCTCGTGAGCCAGGATGCGGGTGGGGATGCGTCCGCTTTGTGCCCGGGTGTGGGGTGACCCCGCTGCCCGTGGTGCCAAACAGACTGGGGGAGTGTTGGGAAAAGTGCGCAGGAGCAGCGCTGCTGGGAGAGAGAAGGGCATTTTGTTGTGAAGGGGGTTGTCTGCTTCTTGGGTATTGCTGGTTTGCGAGCTGCGTTTCTTTGGGAGGCTTTGTGGACAGTGTGGGCAGAGCCAAGTGGAAGGAATTTATAAGGAGAAGCCAGTTCAGGGTCACAGCCCTGATATGCGAATACAAACTGGGCAGACGCTGAGAGTATGGAGAGGATCCCTGGAGCCCAGACTGGGGCTGCAGATCCGGTGTGGGACCAGCTGTGAGGGCACATGGGAGGAGCAGCATCTGATGGCCCGGAGCACCAGGGGATGTAGGCAACATGTGTGGCCAAAACAAGGCTGAGGGCAGGAGACAGACCTGCACAGGGAGCAGGGGGGAGAGGAGGGACACAGACCTAAATAACAAGCCTGGCTCAGCTGGTCTGGCCCTGAAGTGGGCAGGGAGTTTCTGGGCAGCTTTCCAGTGGGGGCAAGGGGAAGCCGGGAGAGAGGAGCAGAGCAAGCACAGGGCAAGGAGGGGCAACATCCCAGCCAAGAAGCTTTGCAAGGAAAAACAGTCATTTGCTCTGTTGCCTTCACTGCAGTACAGACATTACCAGCAAGGGATGTGATGCCCTGTCAGACTATGATGGCTCTAGTAAATGAGGCTGGATTGCTATCCTCCTGCCTGACCTTAATGCCATCCTCCTGCCTGACCTTAATGCCATCGCATGGTCACCTCTTTGGCACCTCCTCCCTCCCAATTCATGCACAGGTAGGTTAGAAAACACCGATCATTGGGAAGGAAGACTTTGCTGCAAGAAATGGCAGCTCTGCTTGATAGGGCTTTGGGTTCCTGTGTGCATGGCCAGGTTTTGTCCTCACTCTGTTTTTATCCCAACAACACTCCAGGTACAAACTCCTTACTCATTGCTTACTCTTTCTACTGACACTTCAGCAAAGTACTCCTCACCTTTGAGAAGCCTCTCATTAGGCATGTGTGGGGTCGGGGTCAGGCCCTGGGGATGGCAGATTTGTAGTCTCCATAACTGGTAATGAGGAAGTGGCTCACAAGGGAATTTGGGAGAGAAGGAAGTATCTTTCCTGTGGGAGCCAGCCAGGCGGGCAGCACTGCACCTGCCCTTTCCCTTGCCACAGCCACGTGTGAGGACTGCTCGAGCCACTGCGCCCACGTCACCCTTGTGCAGCAGGTGACATTTATCACTCTGGTTGGAGGTGACCACCACATACCTCTTCAGGCCTCCCAGCCAAAGCTGGAGGTGTTTTATGGGGGAAGCTTTTCTGGCATGATTGTACATACACTAGAAATTGGACTGAGACCATGAAGTTCGCTGTGGATCTGAGCTGCTTTTGGAAGTGGTGATGCAGAAGTTAAAGACACCATTGCGGACTCCCGGTCCTTTGAGCCACCCTGCTCCCTATCAGGACTGTATCTTCATCAGGATGCTGAGGCTCTGTTCTGGTCTAACAGTGTTTCAGATTAAATCAACAGCCAATCTGGGTTACACAACCACAAAGCAACGAAACACAAGGCCCAGGTCCCATCCCAGCAAAGGGTTTCTGATGACATTCCTGGGAGTAGGTGGCTGAGGAGCTTCAGGGGAAATTCCAGATGGATGGGAAAGTAGCAGTGACACAGCAAACCCCTACAAAAGGGTGTGACCATGGACACATGGTGAACCACCAGAGAAGATGTGGTTATGAGATCAGACGGCCGGCTGGGCAAAAGTCAGTGGAGACGTGTGGAAACCCAGGGGGCAGCCAGCAATGTGATGCTGAGCTGAACATGAGATGGGAAGGGTGTGGTATGGCAGCCTCCAAAAGAATAAATGCTTTCTTAACACCAGGAAAAGAAGCGGGTCCATCCTAATGATGGCAAGAAAACACTCCATGCTCTGGGTTAGTCATCCTCTTCAGCACTGTGCTGAATCTGGGCTGCACTTGACCCTGCCTCTCCATCCCTTGGAAAGCTAGGGTTGAGTAAGACCACACATCACACCACACACCTCCAGAGGGAAGTGATTAAGCCATGAATAAGAGATCCACCAGCTGTTGCACTTTGTGTATGTGCATATGCCATGAGGTACTGCAAAAAGCTAAACCACCGGCCAAGAGAGCCTGGGTCCAAGGGTGAGACCTCCATGAAGGACCATGACAACAGCTACCAGACTAAAAGCCTGAGCAACGGAAACAGACACCATGCTAGTGTGGATGTCTGGATTTGGCATCCTAATTTCAAACAAAGGAGGACAGAAGAGCTATTTTTCCAATCCTTCTGGTGAAGGAAACTCCCTTTTCAGTGGGAGCTGAACACCCACTCCTCTGACGCCCCTGGGAATTTCTACCGATCTTCAGTATCAGCCCTCCAAAGGTAGGAGGGGTTTTTTGGTAGAGGTCTGTGATAGCTGGTATCAGATGCACCCCTTCCTTGCTCCTGAATGACTTTTGTGCCTGGCCACAGGATATTTTTTTAGCCATTGATAACTGCAATACAAAACTAATCCCCAAAGACTTCCACAGCAGCCGCAAAGAGCACCCAGAGTTGCAACAGTGGCATCCCCAACCATCAGCCCTCACAGCACTACCCCTGGACTCTTGGCATGGAGCATGCCATCACTCCAGGCTCTCAGGGTGTGCTGGGGCTGCCTGGCTGCAGTTTTCATCTTCTCTGCCACCCACGGAAACAAGAAGGGAAAGCTGTCCTAAAAGGTGGAGCAAACAAAGAGAAGGAGGTGACCTGGAAAGCACAAACTGGGGAAAGGATAGGCAGGAGCAAGGAGAAAAATGGAGAGAGGGGAAGAAAGTGGGGAAAAGTCATAGCAGAGGCAGAGGAGGAATAAACCTGCGACACACACAGAAGCTGTGTGAGCAGTTTAACTTAGTATCGTGGCTGGGCTGTTGCCCATGGTATTTAACTTCACAAACAAACCCAGCCATTACGCACCGAGCGACTGTTAGTGCGGCAGACGTAGCCAGGCACACGTAGGAGTGTGGTAGTGTAAGGCCTGATGCCAAAAACACCTGCTAGCTTGGCAGAGGTGTCTCAGGGAAGATGCACGTGGCTCGTGTGGCTGCGCAGTGTTTACACAGGTATCTGCTGCCTTCTCCTCACACCACATGCAATTCCCGTTTGCCTTAGCAGGAGCTTCACCCAGTGACGCACAACAGAGACACCAGAGTGAAGCCAGTCCTGCCCACAGAGCAGCTGACATCATCAATGTTCTGTGTCTCCTTTTTTTCCCTTCCATCTGAAATACCTGGGATGTGGAGAGGAATTCTCTCTCCTCACACCTAGGCTCCATGGCTGCTCTGCTGACAAGGGCTTAAGCTTTTATAAGCCTGAAGGAATTGCCACGGACCTGCACAGGGAAGAGGCACTTCTGGAAGTTGTGTAGGGATATGACCCACCTTGTCCCAATCCCAAGTGCCACACCACTGACGCCAACGTGTCTCATTGCTGGAGTCTAAGTGGGACAGACACACTGTCCCCACACAAGATGCTCTTACAGTGAAGACCAGGCTGGTACCAGCAGTACAGAGCCAGGGTGCTTCCAGGAGTATCCCAGGGATGGAGGGCTCTGACTCACATGCTGAGCCAAGAGCTGTAGTGGTTTGAGATGTCACCCCACAGCTGTCCACCCCGGATTGCTGCAGGACAGGGGCCTGAGTGTCAGCTCTCCCAATCCCAGGCCTGGGGACACATGGAGAGGGAGGATGGAGAACTGAGGTGGCTGCAGCATGGGCACTGATGCCTCCCCAGTGGCCTGGAGAGGCACCATTGGCACGAGGGCAAGGCATGATGGAGAGAACATCATAAACTGTCCCAGCAAAACTAAGCAGAGCTCGTTTGGACCCTCAGCAAGCAGGTTTCTTCTCAGCTTCCCTTCTGCTCCATGGGATTTCTTCCCCAGGGTTTGCCCACTTGTGCCTTTCTCCTTGCTGGAGCTCTGGCACTCCCCACACCCTCTTCTCTGCAAGGTGCAAGCGCAGGAGGAAGGCTCCAGCACAGGTAGACATCCCCTGGGAGCTGGTGGTGGGCAGCCAGAGCTGCAGCCAGATGCAGAGCAGGGATACAGAGAAAGCTGCTCTTTTATATTCCTTTTCTTGGCTTTCCTCTTGGCATTTTAAACCTTTTCTGCTCACCTTTTCTCTTTTCAGATTCTCTTCTGGCCCAAAATATCTGCAGCAGCACAACCTGCTGCCTTGCATTTCCTTCCCAGTCTCACGGTCGCCACTTTCTTTTGCCTTTTCCCAGTTTTATGAAAGAACGCAGTCACATGAATAACAGGATTATTTATCATCCTCTCCCTCCCCTTCCAGGATGACTTGCTGTTTATGGAAAGCACTGGAGTGCAGGAGAAATCGTGCTACAGTTAAACAGACAATGCTTAAAGGGCCATGGCCCGTGCTCTGCTTTGATGTTGTGTTTCTCACTGGTTGCCACGAGAGGAGGAGTTCTGTGTCCAGATCAATGGTTGAGCATCAGAAATCACTGCTGAAAGGTGAAACAGGTGCTGCCTTCAATAGGATGGAGAAGATGCTCTTTGGAAGAACCAAGAAATTTACTCCTGGTGTAAATGCTGGCACATGCCCCCTTCCTAGCCCAGCAACATATCACAGGTAAGAACATGCTTGCTCCTAGTGAACACATGATGGTGGCTAGCAGGGGAAGGACGAAGCTAAGATGTCTACATGTGCAGTCAGACAGTGTTGGAGGCCTGGTGGGCCTGGAGTGCAGCAGGACAACGCTAAAACATGTCCTGAGGTGGTGGGCAGCTGAGAGAAAAGGGTTTGGAAGTGGTTGCTTCAGGAGAAGCCACCACCATAGGTGGGTCTGTGTGTAGCAATGTGGCTTGAAAGGATGGGAGCGCTGGGAGAGGATTAGCTTTTGGGGGGATGTCCGTGAAGCTCTCTGGAGAGATGGTGTGCCAGAGTGAGGAATTCAGGCATGGTCCTTTGAGATATGTGCAGCCACACAGACCCTGTGGGGATCAGGCTGCTGCTTTCACAGATGTAAGAAAATGAAAAATGAAACCCCTACGCTGGAGTTTCTGTTTAAATATAAATAAAGGAGGGGAAAGAAAAAAAAAAAAAAGCAAACCAATCCTTCTATCTGCTCTTCTCCCCCTTTATTAACTGGGTTTCTGTGACAAGAAGGGTCAGAAATTCAATTGGGAAACTTCACGGCCATTAGGAACATCTGCACATGAAAATAAATTAGGGATTCCACTGGAGCAGCTTTCACTGGAGCAGCTTTCCTGTCTCCTTTGCCCTTTGGGTACCGCTGGATCCTGCAGCCTCTGGTGCGTGCGGCGCTGAAAGCCCGTGCATCATCCTCCCGAGTTTTTATTGTAAGGGAGGGAATCTCACAGGACCAGCCTGTTATGTTGTAAGAGCAACAAGGTTGCATGGATACAAGAACACAAACGGGGCGGCTAGCACTTTGAGAATACGAGCTCTTCGGAAGAACAGCTATCTCACTGTGTTTGGATGGAGCTTAATAAAATGGGCCGCTCCAAGCTAGGCCTCTGCAGGCTTCCAAGCTAGGAACAATGAAGAATAATATCACAATTTTATGGTACTTAGCGTGGCTGAGTTACATCCTGGATGGTCTCCACAGAACCACTGAGCCAGAGAAGAGCTTTACACCCGCGGTGCTGGGGAGAGGCGAGCACACCACACATGGGGCCCAGGCTTGTGCTTACAGCGTGTGTCAGCGTGCTGGTACCACTGCTGGATGAACTAAAGTATCAGTGACAAAGCCCAGCCCGTTTTTAAGAGCTTTATCCACCGGGCAGGGGATATCCTGCCTCGCAGCAGCTCTGCTGTCCCACAGGGGTGGTGAGCAGGAGCAACCCACGAAAATAGCGGCCTGTGCTGGTATGCGAGCGCCCTAGCTCGATGCCTAAACATGGTATCTTGCTACCCAGGCTGGCAGGGCTGCCAGTTCATGCTCCAGCCCTGAAGGTGAATGTCTGGGGCTCTGTGGTGGCTCCCACAGCACAGAAGGTTACAGAGCCCCTTGCTCTGGGCTGTGCCACTGAACCCCCTGGCTAAGGGGCAGATGGGCAGTTGGGAGAGAAGAGCACGTTAACAAGAGTGTTACCAACTGCATCCCTGAGTTGCTAACTGCATCTCTGTGCGATTCAAACAAGCACCTCAGGGAGAGGTGGGTCTCACCCCCACTGAAGTCAAAGGAGCTGTCTGGGGGCAGGATCAGCTCTAGCAGGACCCTGCCTCATTCACCGCAGGGCAAAGCATCCCCAGAAATATTGCGGCTTTAAGTGACAACCCATGGAGGTGGCACAGACCACGGCTGCCTGCTGTGTTCAGGGGCACCATAAAACTTTCCCAAGCCCCTTCTGATGGCTCCACTTTGCTGAAACCTTGTAGCAGATTTGCATCTCATGACTATTTAAGAAAATTATCAACCGTGAAAGCATCTGGAAAGCTGCACCAAGGAAGGTTTCAAAGAAAACAAAGCCCAGCCAGAAGGACGGAGCGAGTGCAAGGATCCAAAAGGAAGAGCTGGAAGAGGAAATAATGTTTGTAGGTGTACCAGCTGGAATAGCAACGGCCTCACTTGTTCTCCTTGCAGCTTTACTTGTTGCTCTTTATGGGCCAGGTTTCAGGAAAGCAAACAGTTTGCCTGCCTTTGGTGCCTTCCACACTGGCACTCCGTTGCCCATACATCACCTGCACCCACGACAGCCTTGTGCCTGCTCCTCAGGGCAGGTAGCAGCCAAGCAGTGGAGGGGCCAGATGATCTACCCCCACCATGGGCACGTGCCCTGCTCAAAAACAAGCGAGAAGCCACCCAAAGTGGGTGAGCATCCTGTTTAGCTTTCCAGATTTTAGTTTCTGAAGTTTTACCCCTCGTAGGATACGGTAGAGCACTAGCACTGAATGGGTCCAAATCATGGAGAAGTCCCTTTCTGGAGCCAGGACAGCCTAGGGTCTTGGTCCTTTTTCAGCTGCAGAAGGCACCGGGCTGCTCTGCCAGCCTCCAACAGACGCAATGATAAAAGCAAGCCACCCTTCCAAAAAAAAAACCCAACCCACCCTTGCTCCAACTCATTCTGTTTTCTTAATTTCAATGTAATTATCAATCAGGCAAAACCACCACTAAAATCAAATCTGAAAAAGACTCAGGCAGATTTCCCCAGGCCCCCTCAGCGGGAACGTGACTGCAGTGAAATGATTCCTCTTGCAACTTTACAGCTTGTCTGGAGGGCCAAGCAAGCATCAGCATCTCAGCCCGACCTCTAAAATAGCTGCCGCAGTTTGCAGGCACCGTTGTGAAGCCAGCCAGGTGTCCTTCAGCCCCCTCCCAGCACCGCAGACCCCCTCAGTGCCCACCCCAGGACCACACTTCTCCCAGCGACCTGCTCTCCTGCCTCACAGCCCTGGCACGCTTTCCCGACGCACAGGTCGGTCCTGCTATGGGGCTTGACCTGTGCTGAGAACTGAGCAGTGATCTACATGAGCTTTGTGCTGGCAGTCAGATCTGGGACACCCCAGCATCACGCGTCACCGCCTGCAGAAAGCACCGGTGCCGCTGAAGTGGTTTCATTTTGTGTCACCGAGCTTCTGCATCCCTTCCCCCAGGCCAAGGGCTGTGCCAACCCTGGAAATCCTCCCTCTTGACACCCTGCCACGGCATAATTCTATTATAAATCCTGACATTTGAGGGACTTCTCACAGTACGTGCTTTAAATTAGACAAGCGGTACCTTGCTCACTGCTCTCAGATAAATAACAAAGTGCAAAACCTAATTTTCCAGTGCTCTGTTCTTTGTATTGATTTTCTTTTAAACCTATAAATACCATCCCGTCGCTCTTTCCACGCACGTGGCTTATAGGTACGGCAGAGAAGATGGTATTTCACATGTTTAATTGACTTGTTGACTGGAGGAAGGTGCCATGCTGAAGAGAAGACACACTTGTACCATGTTTTCCACACAGGATGTATCTTTGCGTGCTCCTGAGGATTTACACAGCACAAATGGGGTTTCAGATCAAATAACAGACAAGGAGAAAATGTGTTTCGTAAGCAGCCAGCCAGCCCAAGTATAACGTTGTTTGCAGCATCTGTGTCAATTTTATTTAGGTTCCCTGGTCTTTGGTCTCTTCTGGGATCTTACATATTTTGCATTATTATCAAATATTTGCAATGATCCATATAAACAGTGTAATGTTAAAAGCTACTCCAAGTGTAACTTGACCCAGAGGAAAGATGCTTATCTGAGCTCCACAGTGACAGATCTAACAAAGATGCTGATGCAGTAGGTTTCTCATAAAACAAGAGAAATGTAAGAAAAATCAAAGCTGCACATATATATGTGTATATATATATATTTAAGCAAAGAGATAAAGTAGGAGTTACCTCTATGTTGGTTTTCCCAGTGGAATAGCACTTGAAAGAGCTACAGATACCCAGCACTTCTGACCCCAGACAAGTTGGCCGAGGGAGGAAGGAAGGAGTAAGCATTCAGAGAGCCGGTGCTGTCAGAATCTATTGCACTGTTTGGTAATTATTATTCTTTATATTACTATGACAACACAGACCAGAAGAATTCCTTCTTTAACTCCAGCAAACGGCAAGTGTGGATGAGATTTATTTATTTTAAAAGTAAAGTAATCACTTTTTACTTCTGCAATGCCAACCCCTGTGTAAGAAGGGGATGGCAACTGCCAGAGTGACCTGCCCTGGTTTGCCTCCCGCTTGCCAGCGCTGCCCGTGCGGATGGGTCTGCGGCAGCGTGGTGCTCAGATCATGTTTTTATATCAGGAGGCATTTGAGAATGGCTCCACACTGGCTCAGCATTTTCTGCCTTTAAAAAAAAAAAAAAAGCAAGCTTTCTACTTTCTAAAGTGCTTCCAAATCTTTTACATCTCTTTTCCCTTTCTCTCTTTTCAACCCCCACCTTTCTTTTTGGGTTGGTTTTTTTTTTTTCCCCCCTTGTGGTCCCGGAGACCACCCTGTAAGTCTACATGACATCATGAGAGAATTAAACGTACTTGAAAGGCCACTTCTGTTTTGGTGGGAACTTCTATGCAATTGCAAAGTGCCCATTAAAGCACAGGTTGTTTCCTAGAAGCATGTCCAAGCCAGTAGCGTGCAAACCCCTCCAGGGCTTCTAGAAAGCATTCGCTTTTGAAATGCTGAAGGAAATTCAGAGATGAAAGGATAAGTCTCCCTGGCTGTGCATTTACAGTCTATTGTCTTCCATGAAGGATAGTATCACTCCTCAGTTGTGTTATTGCAGTTAATCCACTTACATGCTATTGGATTTTCAGATGAGCTGAATTCTTTGCATCTGCTATTAAGATGCTTTGTTTAGATGAGAAAGGGCTGTTATTTAAATCACAATGAGTTCGGGGAGATGTCAGGGTGCAGCAGGCACCTTGTGCCAATCTGCGCCGCGGAAAAAGGGGCATTTTTTTCTCCCCGGGGCGGGAGGATGCGAAAGGAGAGCGAGCTGCCACCGCCCGGCTCCGGCACCGATGCTCCGCGAGCCGCCTGCGGGAGGGGGAAACCGGGGCCGGCTGCGGCGGAGC
>VZTU01013960.1:9048-22670 GCA_013400835.1 Zapornia atra
ATTTTATTTTAAATTCGAGAAATCAGGATAATGTTTTTAGTCTGTGTCTCCACCAGAGAGAGAAAGGAATCAAATTACTTCTCTGTTTTCTTCTGGCTTTCCTAAGCCAGTCCATTCTCAGACTTTTATCAAGCTTTTAAGGTTGACTTGGAATGAATATCTCCATTAAGAAGTTGTTTGTGGACATTGCTTTCCACAGATGTTTCTTCAGAAATCATGTTAAACTTGTACAGTGTTTTCATGATCCCACTTTACCACAAAATTTAGAATAATTGTATTATTCAAATAACAGCTAAGCGTGCAGCTCGGATGCAGGGTGCTTTTGTTCATTATCGCAAACCAGCCATATTAAGATGAACGTTTCCTGAAAAAGCAAAGCATTGCAATTTATTAACGACCCATATATTTACTCTCTAATAACAGTCTCCATAAATTGCTTACTTCACAAGTCCAAACTATTATAGCTTTGTGCAAGTTCATTTCCTTTCTCATAACTGAGGAGTGTAGATATATTGGCTAAGGAAGTCAATCAAGACCTGATTTTCTGCTAATGAATTTAACATGCAATAAAAATAGCAAATTGTAAAAAACATTAAAAAAGAATGTACATTCAGTTCATGGTAATTGGGACCTACACAATATGTAGCTTTCCAGGCAATGTAGTTATGTCACTACTGAGTGGAAGAGATCTTTTCCCCCCCTACCCCTTTCCCAACAGGCAGTTGATCATGCAGGAGCAGTGTAGAGAATGCATTCATGAATCATTTTCATAGTCAATCAGCAGGGAAGAAACATGGAAGTGTAATAATTTTTCTTTCCATAAACCCTCCTGTAAGCTCCCCTGAACCAGGGTTTACCTCCCTGTGGATTTTAGCTTGTTGAAACATGATTAGACTGGTTTCCAGAGACTCCTAAAACAAAGATTTTTTTCAAAATTTATTGTCTCTTTGATAGTACTGGTAACAACTGTAAAAGACTTTGGGGAAGATGGAACTGATGAATGAATGGTAGTGCTGTTTCTTCCCGACAGAGAATTGAGAAAGGCATTTGGAATTAACGAGTCTTAGATAAAGCCTACTGAAGTCCACCTGAATTCTGACTCAGAATCAATTTGGAATTAATGTGACAAAGAAGTGAAGTCAACAGAGTGTCAGTTGTTTAACAGTCCTTGACACTGAAAAATCAGTTATCTCCTCCAGCAAGCTCTAAGTAGAGATTACCCTTATGGCCATAAACATGATAAAAATGAATGAACAGAGAATACACGTGGGTAACATTTATGCATACAAATTGGCTTTCATTTTGCCTATACATAGAGAACGAATTCTTACGAAAATGCAATTATCTGGTAGCATTTGAGATACCTTGGGGTAACCTACCTGGTTTCCTGAAGTAAGTCCATACAGATGTAAGTTTCTTATATTGCTTGTCAAACATGATCTAGCTCTTTTGTGGAGGTATCATGCACCTTATGGTATCTGAAATAATAAAGCTGAACCCAGGACAAATAAAAATCTTGGGAAATCATATACAAATGAATTATTGTGTTTTAAATATAGATCATATGGTCAGGGGGAGAATACATAGTTTGCAAATTCCAGGAGAATTTTCAAGTAGAAAATTGAGTCTATTTTTATTAAATAATTATGTCTGTCACAGAAAAAATGTAAATGAAAGCAGTCTGTGACATTGAATGGAAGCTTAGGGAAGTTTAGGGAAGTTTAGGGAAGGGAGTGGAGGGGAGTGGAGGGGAAGGGAAGATGGGCAGAGAAAGGCAGAAAGGCAGAAAAGAAAGACAGGCAGACAGAAAGAGTAAGAAGGAAAAAGAAAGAAAATTAAAGTTTCTACCTTTATGTAATTGCATGTACACAAATATTTCCATTGGAACTGAACAAAAAATACATATCTTATCTGGTTTGTTTGCTAATTTTCTTTCCTCCCCCCTGTGCCCCAAATACCTATTTCCACATGGATAAATTAAAATATACGAATGCTCTGAACTGAGATGAGAACATGTCTTTTAATTAACCCTCTGTCATGGTTTAGGCCCAGGCAACAGCTGAGCACCATGCAGCTGCTCAACCACACACACTGCCACTCCCCTTTCCCCAGTGGGATGGGGCAGAGAATGGGAAAACAAAGGCACACCTTGTGGGTTGGGATAAGGATCACACACTTGAGACCCATCTCAATTCCAAACCATCCATAAGCTGCACATCGTAGAGCCACACCGCCCCTCCCGAACTATCCCCCTTTTACATTGATCATGATGCCATACAGTATGGAATATCCCCTTTGGTTACTCTGGGTCACCTGTCCTGGCTGCCCCCCATCACAACTTCTGGTGAAAATTAACCCTATCCTAGCTAAACTCAGCATACCCTCACTATTGTAACTAGAAGAACATTAAACTGGAAGCTTTCCTAATATAAATTCCATAACCAGATATAACAATAACAAAGTAAGATCACGCTCTCGATATTCTTCAGAGTCTGCAGCTTCTAGGAAGGAAACCTGTGGATCTGTGGAAATCATGACTGAGAGAAACTCCAATTAATCACACAGATTAAAATTATATGCATAGAAACAGATAAGCTTGCTGCTAAAAAAAAGTCCTGCTATGTTTTCTGGTTAAAATTAGATAGGTCTTACTGCACCTTAGGGTAAAGTATCTTCAATGACCACACCTACCTACAGGTATTTGACTGAGGCCAGAAATCTTTACTGCCAACATGTGGCTGTTTAGAACCACCTAAGGCTCCATGAGAAAATAGGTCCCATCCTTCACAGGAGTAGTCATCTAAAAAACAAAATAATTGTACTTTTCCAGCCCATGCTGAAGCCATGTTTTTACCACATCTTTCTTATATCTTGCTTTACTTTTCCTCACTTCTGATGAGATGGTAAACAAATCACATCCTTTAGGAACTGCATAATATAAAATTCTACTGAATAGTTCAGTAACAGCTCGATGGTTACCATTAGCAAATTATTAAGCTTTTTTTCCTCATGTTCATACAAACAGTAAGAAAAAGAAGACATAAATTAACTATTTGAAAAAAAACACCACAAGCTTAAGATTTTGCAGATTAATTTCCTGGTCTCCACTGTAAAAGAATTTTTTTTTAAATTTCTGGTCTGCAATTAGACATAAATGGTTTGACTGGATCATGTAATATAAGAAGTATCTTCAACATAAATTCAAGTCAGTCTGGATGACCTCACAATTGAAATCTCTTGACCCTCACCTTGCTGACGCCTCTGACTTTCAACTGTCATTTTATTCTTATATGTGGTTTGCTTACTAACAGCATGTAATGCAATTTTGGTTGTTATTGACTGAACAGGTACAAAACATAGGCCTTTTGCACTTAAAAAAATAATATTTTGAAAATTCCTATCTGCCTCAGGAAACACTACATTGCTTTGAATGCTTCCAAGCATTCTGGATTACTACAGTGACTTGTTTTCATGCTGGTCAGTTCTTGGACCTATAGTTATGGCTGAGCTCTCCATCAAAACATAGGCCAGACAAATAACAGTACTAACAACAAAAACAACAACAATAATAACAACAATAACATAATGACATGGCATAATAATGGCAATGACTGGGGTCCATGTCGGAGGTAGCAGGAACTGCCCTTGTCTGACATGAGGACAATTTCTGGCATCTTCTCACAGTAGCCATGCACACAGCCTCTGCCTTTATTACCAAAATTTTGCTACATAAACCCTATACAGTAAGAACAGAGTGCATCAACCCTGGAAATCAGAAACAGAGATTTTTATTTTTTTTTAATATGTTTAGTCACTAACAGCATTGCATTGATTTAAATTTGCAAGCTAAAATATATTTGCCTGAATTGAGTAAGATGTGCATTAGTCATTGGTGAAAATATTGGGATTTTTTTGGTCCGTTTTTTTCTCCTCAATTACTTATGCAAAATATTTATATGTTGAATAAAGACTTCCTCTGATGGTTTCAATGTGATTGTGCTGAACTTGTGGACATTTGCTTATTCCTTATAATTTTTGCTTATAATAAGCAATGAAATACCATGTGATAGAAATTTTTCATTGGTATATTTTTGCATTACTAAGGGTAACTCTCTCTCAGAATAGGGTAAAAATGGTAGACTGCAGCAGCTGCAGATCACTACAACACATCAACTGCAGCTGCTGCTGAGAGGCTGAAATTACTATACATGTTTTTGTATCACTGTTTTTCTAAATGCACTATTTCTCAAATATCTAAAATGTTAGCACTCCTAAAAAAACCCAAAATCCCTCACAAGTTTAAATAAACAAATATTTCATATTTTCTTAACAGCTTGGCTGTTACTGTGAAGACAATCTACAGAAAAAGGACTATAGTTCAGAAAAGTGAAAATACAGTAATATTTCGGGACAGCAGCATTTCTGAAGACATCTGGAAGAATATGTATGAAGTTCACAAAAAATCAAGAACTTTAGTAATCAGGCAATGTCAACAGGTTGTATTGATAAAAGGTTGATCAGAACCAATGCAAATATTCAAGGCAAGGTTGGATGGGGCTTTGGGCAACGAGGTGTAGTGGAGGGTTTCTCTGCCCATAGCAGGGGATTTGAAACTAGATGATCTTTGAGGTCACTTCAAACCTAGTCCATTCTATGATTGTGTGATTACCTAGCAGTGTTCTGTTTCTCAAAATACAACAATGTTGGTTGGTTACTGTTTATGACTAATTCCTTCTTCCTTCTTATTTTTCTAGTCAATAACATTTTGAACAATACTTATAATGAAGGATTTTTCTTGCTTAAGAGAAGACTTATCAATGTTTATTTTACAAAAAACCAGAGACTATAATCATTATTTGTTGTAACAGAGCATTTTTTGAGACTACAAGGTCATAGAGGACCATGAATTCCAATGGCTGGCTAAACTTCAGAGAAATATGCAACAGGCTTATCTCATTGCAATAGGCATTTTGGATAAAAATCCATCTGGCATATGGTCCCAGCAATTCCCAGCTGGTGCATGGTCCATTGCACAGTCTACAACAGCCCCTGGTGGGTTAGCACTGGGCAGAAAATCAAAAAGCTGCTTCTGGCTTTCTAACAGACACTCAACTGCTGAAACTCAGTGCATCAAAAGTGGCATAAGACTTTAAAAGTTCTGTGGTAAA
The DNA here is from genome assembly GCA_013400835.1 of Zapornia atra. Classification (NCBI taxonomy): domain Eukaryota; kingdom Metazoa; phylum Chordata; class Aves; order Gruiformes; family Rallidae; genus Zapornia; species Zapornia atra. The sequence goes on from VZTU01013960.1 coordinate 14,217, forward strand.
GAGGAAGAAGAAATAGTTGCATGAAAAGGTACAAAAGTATTCATACTGTGTAGCTGGGAAATTAATCTGTCCTTTGCAATCAGAAAAGTAGATCAGTTCTTGAGTAAATGTAAGACTAACAATGAAGACGCGTTACAGTGGTTTAGTGACATAAACACTAACCTCGTCCTTTGACACATCTTTCTCCTTAACACTCAAGCAAAGTGAATGAAAGGGGGAGGGCAAGGGGGCAGAGAGGTAAGGAGCAAAGCATCAATTTGAGAAATACGGTATGCTACTTAGCTAACACTGAGAGAATTATTCTTGTTGCATGACATCTAAAGATTTGCTTTAAATGAAGTATTGGAGTAAAAAGGTATGGAGAGAAACCTTCTTTTTTTTTGCTGAAGCTCGTTATAAACATTTAAATGTGTAAAAGGATGACCTGCACAGAGGGAAACTTACACATACTGCTTAATAAGCAAATACTTCTCAGCCATAATATAATTGGTGTATTAATTCAGGATTTGGTGCTGTTTCCAAAATCTGCGGTTTAGATGGAGGGTCTGGGAAAAATTGAACCTATGGTTCGTCATTTGCTCATAAGAACAAGTCTAGGCAGTAATATTACAGTTTTCTTTTGTTCACCCATTCATATTGATTTCTATATTCTTCTTCCACTTAATAGGTAGCGATACTGAGCAACTTTCTATCTACACAGGTAATCAACATGATATGGAAGACTTAAGAAACTCCTTCAAAATTTTATTAACATCTTTTGTAGACAAAACAGAACTAAAATCCCAAACTGAAGTTGCTAATGGGTATGTTAGAGTCTGTGTCTGCCTCAATTAAAATTTGTTTCACTGAGGTATAAGCATATACCTCCTGGCTCCCTGAAATTAGTGTTTTTTTCTTATGGTAATTACTGAATTTGGAATCAAAGATGTCTATTCACCAATGGATTTTTTTCCTGTGAAAAAGAATAACATCATTACAGCTTAAGAAAAGTATATTTCTTTGAACACAAATGGAGAATATAAATATTTAAGAATCTTTATAGCTGACAAATTTAATAGCAAAACAAACTTTTTAATTGCACTCATTACATTTATACCTGTTACATAAATTATTACTATCTGATAGCATTAACTTAAGTAATTGGATGTGTAAGATAAATTGTACATTACAAGAAGGATTACTTATGGTCATATATTGCTATAGAACACTTCAGGTAACTGCATATAGTGTACATGACATTCTATGCTACGAATATTTCTAATGAAAGCAAAATAAGAATAAAATAAAAAACACTCTACAAAGTAGTGACATCACTTAAGAGATCCAGATGACAATGCATATCTTTATTGGGCATTTCAGAGTTCAATGTAAGAAAGAAAATTAATTTTTTTCTTGGTTTTAGAATCCTTGGAGTTTCAAAGGTAAAAATTAAAGACACTGTATTTAAAAGATTCTCCAACAGCAAGTGGTTTGCTGATTGTTGTTGATTTTTAGTTAATTTTTAAGACACCTTGACAATATGCTTCTTCTTATTTTGTATAGATTAGGTGTTGTATTTTATGTTTAGTTGCACACAGCTCCAAAATTATAAAAATGTGAAGAAATAATTAATTTTATTTCAGTTAGTGCTAAAAAGTCATAGCAATCCTGAGTCCAAATTCAGTATCTACAGTTCTGTCCTTTTGCTCCATGAAGGACACAGCCCATCCCTCACATTTTCCCATGCTGTCTCCCTGGTTTTGTTCATCCACCTAATAGCAAGCAATATTTTTCATCTACTAAAAATTGGAAACAAATGCTGCCTTAGCAAATAAAAAATATAGCTTTGCAAGAATTCTCCAAAGTGAGACTCACTGATGATTTTAAACCCAGAATGTAGCTGATTAGCCCACCACATTTAAACCTAAGGAAGAAAATTAGATAAAAAAACAAGGATTATCCCTGGTCTGCCTTGATAAACAGCTGTGTAAGACAAAACTTCATGAGGAACAGACTTATTCACTTCCCTGAGTGGGTGTTAATACCAAATATTTCAAGAACTACCCTGCTACCCCCACCCCCCAAGCAAATATATACATAAGCTCACTTCTTTATAAAAGCTTCTAAAGTTAGTTGTGTGTGAAGGGTTGTTATTCTTTAAAGTAAGCCCAGGTTTAACTTAATTACACACTAAATCTTTGTAATGCTTATTTCACTATTAGGTAATATTAGTAGTAGCATGGTAAAGTCATGGAATAGTAAACTTGAAATTTGAATCCTCATGAAGGCTGTAATCTGGCACTAGCTCTGTGTCTCTGCAGGAAAACAAACATACAAACAAACAAACAATTTCTCTCCTTTTATTCTCATCCATTTCTAACTCCTTGTTCTTCCAGAAAGCAGCTGTTTTTCTTCTAAACTAAGGTCTTTGTTTTGCTCCTGGTGTGAGAGTGAATACACATGCAGCACACAGAGGGTCTCAGGCTAGGTGTATTGAATGAGTTGAGGACAAGCAGTGCATCTGATGTGCACAGCAGGACAGAAAGCTACTTGCAGTGGTAGCTGGAGGGTTCCAGAAGCTGTGGCAAGGCATGACGTGTTGCATCTGCCAGGGCTGTGATGCACATGCCTCTGCATTGAGGTTGGGGAATCAAGGTTTTTCTCATGTGGCCATAGGATTATTCATACTAGTTTTAACTCTTGGAAAATCAGAGCTTTACATAATTGAATAAAATCTAGAATGCTTTGAAGTCACCAGGGTTATATAGTCTTGATGCACCATAATAAAGGATGAAATTAGAACTGTGATAAGAGGCACAATTTGCTATCCCAAATAGTTAGCTGAGACAATATGGGAATTCATTTCTTCTTATAGACAGGTAAAAGAGGCTTTAATTGATTCAAAACAATGAACATAGCATGAGAAATTGTGTAGCATTGTAACTGACCCTGCCCTTGATATTTGGCTGGTGTTCATTTCATTTAGCAGCATGGTCACTTGTGTTTATTGTGACCTATTTCTTAACCAAAATTAGGTAAATATATCTAAATGTTGGCCCTTTACATTTAAGAAAATTCACTAAATTATAATCACAAAAAATTCTCATTCTTCCAATATGTTTATTCACATAAAAAATATATCTCAGCAGATGCTACGGAAGTATTTTGAAAGTCAACTTAATTATATTTTTCTCCCTATTTGAAATATTCTAGTTACCATGACATAAATAAAGGCAATACTGAATGAGAAAGTAACAAAGGCTACTTGGCTAAAAATTTATTCTAATTTTCTCTTAGCAGATTAGAAGCCTTTGTATAAAATAGTATTTATTTTTTGCTGAGATTCTTATAGTAGTGACTTGTGTAGCTGTACTAAAGAATTGAATTTCTTCTTAACCTCATCCAACATACAACTTTAAGGGTTTCTGTTTATGTCAACAGGTCTTGAAAACCAGTTGCTTTGTCTTGGATTTTTTTGCATTGCCTTTAGAGTCTACACATACTCCCTCAAAGTAGCTTCACTGTGGGTGTATGTGACAGATTGCATTTCTATCCACTCATGTTCCCACTGGATAAAATGATACTTTTCTATATTTGAGGACTAGTTTGTAACCCTTTAAAGTATATTTAGACTTCTGATTGTGTAGTTTGTTTTCTGTTAGTTAAGCTATGTCTGTCTGTCCTTTTCCAAAAAGTTCACATAGTCCTTTTTTTCTGAGTCTAGTACATGTACAGAGTGAAATTTCTTTTTAGATCCCACTTCTGGTTTTGGACAGTTTCAAATGGCTTCTCCAGAGAAAACACTCCTATTCCTAAGTTATATTCTGTCAAGTTGCATTTTACATGAAAAATCTGTGTCTCCATGATCATCTTAAAAGTACTTAGATTATTTGATTTAAAAGTACTCTGTATTACAGAATAACTGTTTATTATTAATAAAAATATTGAAAACCTTACATAGATACTGAAGAAATCCAGTGCCTTAAAACCAGACACAAACATCATAAGTAATACTTATTGCATACTATACATTTAGGAGAGCAGTAGATTATGTTTTATAGTTCAGTATCTCCCCTTTTACAAATGCCTAACACTACTACCTTGCATTTGGTTGCTGAAGCCATTTAGAAATATGCATCATTCACATGTAAACAGAATTGATGCAACTTAATTATCCATCTAAGTTAATAAATTCAGGCACATATTTCCAGTTTATATATTGTAATTCTAGGTTTTATGTACTTTATCGGAAAATAGAAGTTATTCAAGTGTTTGCTATAATAGTCAGGGATGATAATCACAAAACTTTTATACTTCAGTCTCCTTACATTTAGAAACCAAACTTTAAGACCTAAGTGTGAAACAAAAACTTGTAATACAAAATGTTTTCTGTCTTTTTATATAAACTTTAATATTCAATAATTCTTCAAATAATACAAAAGCTAAGTGCAACAGCACTCTATGAATAGTTTATTGTCCACAATGTAATATGATGAAAAGAAAGTATTTTCCTGTGTTTTTCTCATTCTATTCCATGGTAACAAATGCAGATGGCTGGAAAATTATCAGCTTCCCTCAAAAAGGATGACCACACTAAATCAAATAGGGCAGATGTAAATAAATTAATTTACTAATTTCAGATCATTTACTTCATTATATTAGTTTTAATTTCTTCTCATGAATAAGTTAGGTTTTGGCCATGTGTTTACTATATGCTGTTTATAGCAATCACAATTGATTGCTATAAATAGTGATATGGTGTCATGATTGACATATATAATGACTGAACAATCGTAATTGATCATGTCATATATCTTGTTCCTTGTCTGGGAATCAGGCACACGTTAAGTATTTAATGAATGAAAATCACTGAAACACAAATAAATAAGATGGATTTTATTTTTTTTTCCTCCAAAATATCCTCTTTGCAGACTAAATTTTTATCTATTTAATGAACAATTGTGGTCATTTTTTTTAAAAGAACAAGAATTTTATTTCTAGTTATGAAGCAATGTTTTTATAGCCAAATGAGGCATCCAGTGCAGAAGACAAGTACTTGCAAATACATTATTTTTTGTTTGTTTGTTTCACTAAGGTATTATGATTCTGTGATTCTGTGATTGAGCAAAATACTGAATTCTGTTTTCATGATTATCAATTATTCTGTTGCATAAGTTATAATATAGCAAATTGATGTGTTGTGGTTTTTGGGTTTTGCTTTGTTTTGTTTTCTCTAAAACTGATACACAATTCTCCCCTGAACTTGTAATGAGCAAATATAAGTATCGTTATGGAGTTGCAACTATATTGTTAAATAAAATAACAAAACAGTGCTACCTCGTTTTAGTGGTTAGTGGCATGAACCAGCTTTGTGAGGTACAAGAGAGCCAAAGGACTGTCCTTGGGATGATCGGTCAGAAAAATACTTCATATAGTTTAGCTTATTGTCCAAAACACTGATATGCTTGTAAAGAATTCACTTTCTACAGTCCAAGTCTCATCCTCTTCTGTAAGTAGCCAAAGTTGTTTTCGCAGTGAGATTAAATGTAGAATCCTTGTTTTATCTTTTCAGTATATGTTAATGGACCTATTGTTCATTAATGTAGCTAGTACTCTGTGTAGAGTCTAACTCTCCAAGCTACTGTGACAGCAAGTTCCAGAAGTTTGCCACCAGCTCTTCAAAGAAGTGTTTTAGAAGATCTGTATTAAACCAATCTCTTGTTAGTTTCACTGAGTGTTTCTTAGTCCTGGTATAGTGGGATTGAGTGAAAAAATGTTCCGTTTCCTTTACTACCTTTCAGTTTTCTTTATTACCTTCAGTCTTTCAAAAGGTAGATGCTGTGATTGACTGACTGATTGATTGATTGATTGATTGATTGATTGATATCTCATTTCTGCACTTTCTCTGTCTCTACTACAGATTTCTAAGGATGTAAGGGCCATAAAAATACACACTACTCAGGGTGTGGGCACACGGAAACTTTAACAAAAAAGTGGAACCGTTATTCAACTCAGTATTACTCCTGATGATTGTAAATTTATTTTGGTTTTGTTGGGTGCTACTGGGCATTAACCTAACACCAAAGAAATGCCAAGGAAGACCCCAAAATCATTATTTGTAAGTTAGCTCCTAAAATGAGATTTCATCATCTGTAAAATTGGGGATAGCATTGTGTGCTTTTTTCTCCAAGTCATTTGTGAGTATGTTGAATGAAATCAGTCCCTGTCTCTGAGTGGCCTGGCTTCTATCTCTTCTCCATCGCAAAGAATATTAAAAAAAAAACAACAAAAATCAACAACAACAACAAAACAAAACAAAAAACCAAACAAAAGAACAAAAAAAAACCCCACCTCATTAAACCTTATCTGGTGATTTCTGTTCCTGTTGCATGCTTTAAAGATTCTGTTTTACACCCTGAAATTAAAGGTGAATGTTGCAAAGTCTAGCATAAGTACAGCAGAAGGCATGAACAGGTGCTTGAGGATAATATTGGCAGACAGCAGAGGGAGCCAATCCTGGAGGAATGCTGTCTACATAGCTTTTAGAGAAATGTCTCTAAAATGAATTATCTAGGGCTGGTGTCAGATTTGTGCCCTATTACATCCCCTAATTACTGCTGCCAGAGAAAACTGTTTACAATGTTAAAGTTTTTCCACTGTATGAAAGTTTCTCTTCTCTTATAGTAAATTTTCATGGTATTATATATATTCAAGATTATTTGGTATATGTGTATAGAGTCTAGATACTTAAACTAATTTGCATATCCCTCAAAGTCTAAATCTACCATAAAAAAAGTTAAGATTTCTGTAGAAAAGTTCTGACTTGCACCATCTTCTGAATTCTGTCAAATCAGTATTATGCATCCAATGCCAAGATCTGACATACCTGAAAGTAGAGAAATACAGCAGATGCTTCTGCTCTTCAGGGAGACCTCAACAGACTGAAGACATGGACCAACAGAAAGTTCAACAAAGGGAACTGCAAAGTCCTGCCTCTGGGAAGTAATAAACCCATGTTCCAATACACACTAGTGGCTAACCAGCTGAAAAGCAGCTTGACAGAAAAGGGTGTCCTGATGGACAGAAAATGCAACGTGACCCAGCAATGCACACTTAGAGAGCAAAAATTTCCAACAACCTCCCAGCTCCATTGGGATGAGTGTTTCTAGAAGGTCAAGGAGGTATTCTTAAACCCATGTGCAACACTGGTGAGAAACTGGAGTACTGCATCCAGTTTTGGACTACTCAGTACAAGAGAGACAGGAACATACAGGAATGAATTTAGGAAATATCCATGAAGTTGATTAAAGGTTTGAAGCATTTGTCATATGAGGAGAGGCTGAGAGAGCTGTGAGGGTCTAGAGAAGGATCAGGGGAATATTACCAATATATATATGGAATTCCAAATAAGGAGAGTTAAGAAGGTTGAGTCAAACTCTTCTCAGAGATATTTCATGAATGAACAAGAGAAAAGTAAATGGCACCAAATGAAACATGGGAAATTCATTTAAACAGAGAAGCTGGGGCATCTCCATTCATGGAGGTGTTTGAAATCTGATTGGTCACAGCCCTGTGACCCACTAGACCTTGCTTTGAGCAGGGTGGTTACATTAAGGAATCTCCAGAGATCAATTCCATCATTGAGTGTTCTGTGATTTTGTGATCCTATGAATGTTATTTTATTTTTAAGTAATACATATTGATTTCCTGATTTGCCTCACTGACTTCCTTGTACCTGATTTTTTTTAAAATTTGATTTTTTTCCTAATATTTATTAGGTTTTTTTTTTAAAGAAATCTGATTCCTTAAATAATTTTCATAGACATTTTATTTTTCCAAACAGAGCTGCCTCTTTCTCTGAAGGCTCAACACACTAGATCAATCAAATGATTGATCCAAGTAAGCATCTCTTCTTTCATTTCACCAAGGACTTTTTCTGAACTCAGAACCATGTTCATCTTTAACTGAACTATCAAGCACTTAATCGGTGTCATTAAACTTTCAAGAATCTCCTGAAGTTTTGTATAGTTATTATTTTCCTGATAGACCAAAATCCTAGTGCAGAGTAGCATAGAAGTACTCTACACCCAGCATCTTGTGCAATCTATCTATTCATTTGCAGAGAACTAGAGTGGGATCCTATCTGAATTTAAAATAAAATTTGCTTACTTTTCAGTCATTTTATAGCTCTTTCAGTTTCCCAATCCTTTTTACTACATAGCCATTCAAATATGTGTGCCAGTTTTAGCTGCAGTGGTGCCTTACATCCTACACAGTTTTTAACTGATACTTAAACAGTGATATTTCTATCAGATAGTACATTATCTACAAAGATAGATGCAAATAGATTGAATGCGTATAGAAAATACATGCAATACTAGGCAACATGGAAAAAATAACATCCTGGAATGACAGCTTAGCATCCAACAGAGCGGATATGTTTACTCCCATCTAAGCATGCCTCATTCTGTAAAA
>VZTU01013963.1:0-12425 GCA_013400835.1 Zapornia atra
TGTTTATACTTTTTAAAATACATAAAAGGATACAATAGATATTAAGAAAGAATTTAGTAGTGGGGACAATGTGCAAGATAATCTTCAGACTGCGAAGCTGTTTTCTTCTTTTTCCATAATACAGAACTCTCAGACAATTTGAAAAGATGGGTATTTTTAACTCATAGGCACTTCTTCTAGGAATTTCTATTTCACCTTTTTCTGCTGTAAAATTAAAAGTTTTTGTGAAAAAGAAATATCAGTAGTTTAAAATTACCCTAACAAAAATTGAAATAAATAGCTGTCACTTCAAAATCTATGCTATTATCTTCCCTGCAGAAAAAAACCCACAAATTTGTATACATAAATACTTAAAAAGCCAAACAAACCTCTTTTTGTTTTTAATTCAAGATTTCAGTTTGCTGATGCTTATACTGAAATAACACAAGCTAATTCCCTTTGGCGTATTTGCCAGGTTCAGAATGCAAATATACACGCAGCACTGTATTATGTTATCTGGATATTACAAAGCAGAACGTGCCAAAATGATAATATTGAAATCACATGTTCTTTACACTACAGAATCATTTCAGCAATTTCTGTATATTTTCTTGCTGCACTGAGATGCTACAGCGAAATGCTTTAGTTTTATCTAAGCAGATTTTTTTAAAAAATTAAAATTCTTCTAGATGAGTGTCATCAGAAGAAAATTAAACTCCTTTATATTTCATTAGTGGGTCATACTATGTTCTTGGGCATCAAAATGTTTTCTGTTGAAGAGAAACTGAGCAGAATAGTTACAGGGTACTACATAATTCAGGGGTCAGTGTTTTTTCTGTTGTAAGAGTTTATGAGTTCTACAGAACATCAAAAGTAAAATAGATTCCTGCTCAATAAACCAATTAATGGGTAAATGCATTGCTATACTTTTATAAATAGTATAAATATGAATATAGCTAAATTTAAAATATTAGTAATTTTAATCTCTTAACATACAATTTTCCCCAGAAAACTATTGCTTTATTCAATGCACATAGCAGCCTGTACTTTCTTAACAACAGTTCAGTAGTTTGTGTTACACTCATTGACCCATGCATGCAGAAATTTTTTTCTTCACTGATGATACTAACTAGTTAATATGAAATAAAACAAACTTGGTTTTGAACCTTTCAAATCCTGTGCTATTTACTTTAAAAATATTAACAGATGTGCATATTTCGCTATTGAATAAAAAAAAAAGCAACTGTACAGAGCAAAAGGTGAAGGTTCATTTAGTTTTCCTAACTTCAGGGGCTAGATCTGCTACCTGAACAGGAATTTAAGTGGCACTTGGGATGCATGAGACTGGCAACTGTGACTCAAAAGCTCAGCACCTTCTTCATAGGCATCTAAAGGTCAGGGATTTATTGCCCATGAATCCAGAATAGTACTAGATCCATAATCATGAGCATCTGATACAAGCCCAAGGTACAGACAATGCCTGTGTATAAGCTGTATTCTTAATACTGCTGTTACAGTTAAGTTGAAACCTTGTCAGGATAATCAAGCAAGCAATTCAACTCATCCCAGTTTGGACTGATGGTCATTCGGTCAGATGAGCAGCTCTAAATTCCCTTAGTCAACTCACCCTTCCATGGTGCAAGCTCCCATTATAACCAATGCTCAAATGTAGAGACCCAACTACCTCACAAATACCTATGAGCTGAATCCAATTCAGAAAAATTAATCCTACATGTCATAATTTTAAGGGTTCCATTTTTCAGCATTCCACTTAGCAGAGCATACAAAGCATGGCTCCCCATGTCTTACTTGTTTGAGTAACCACCAAATCAAGAGTCTTTAAAGGGTGTTAAAAATAGAAGGTTCGGCATGTAGCTATGCTAAATCACTCAGTTTGGCAAGGGCATGATTAATGCAGTAATGGCACAGAAATGCTGGCACAGACAGGGCTCAAATCCGATTCCAGTGCTGCTTCACCTGAATTCTCTGACTTTTTCATTGTTTATTGAAGTCTGGCCTCAGTTTATCCTTTATTATAACAAATGAGAAAATTACTGAAAAAAACCCGTATACACTAGAAATTTCCTTCCTCCCTTAGAGAGGACAAGAAGAAACACATTAATGTTAACTTTACAAAGAAACTTCAGTATGAATAGAGAGAATTGATTTAATTTCCATGTACAGTTGAGAAGAACAGGTACAATTCAGAAGTCACAAAACAACAAATCTCTTTTGAAGCCAAGTGCTTTACAGTACCAGAGTCCTTTGTTAGAATCTTTCTCATAATTTCTATTCTTTGGGATTAGCAGTACTGCTAACACGTAAAGCACAAAATTCTTTCTCTCTATGCTGTCTTTGATGATGTGCTAGTCACCTGAATAATTGCACTCTCTTGCTCACTTGCCTGTCTGAATTTCAGTTCACAGCACAGTATATTTAAAATACATCTCGCTCATCCACAGGCCATTCTGTATTTATTGTCCTTTTGTGCTCTATCAATTACCTATCACCTATAGTATTCCCTTTCACTCTGATTAGTATACCCAGAACTTTTCATAGACCTGACTCTCCAAGTATTTCAGTTCTCATTTCTTGTAGCATCTGCAATAAAGGGTAGAATGCCCCCATTTCTGCTTTCATTCTGCCTTCTTTAAAGTCATCACCGCATAAGGAGTATCTTTCAACTTCCCTCTATCTTCTTGCAAATCAACATGTAAGTATACATCTTCCTTAAAGCTCAGCCTTTCCCTTTATTAATTATTTATGCACATTTACATAACAATTAATAATGGCAAACTCTAGTCAACCAAGTAATTCTACAGTGTTTTTAAATATTACTTTAAACACAGATTACTGCAGCATTTAATTTACTTACAACTTACTTCAAAATAAACAAAGAAAAAAAAAGCAAGCCACCCAAACAACTCTGACTCATTAAGTTACCTTCAACCAAGAAAAGCCAGCTAGAAGTCTTTCTAGAAAAAGTGATGCCCACCAGCTGAAAAGTTAATTACTCCATCTTCCTGTAAATGCATACCTATACAGTGTACAACATATACAGGTACCTCCATTGCACCTTACAAGTAGGTTACACTACAGTATCATAAAAACCTATCAGACTACTGCCCTTAAAGAGCCATTTAATCATTACAAGTTTTGCACTATTTAATTTGCTTCAATTTTTTTTCCAATGAATGTCTAGACAGTATTAATATAAAAAAAAGATGTATATGTATATTCTTAATCTAATCAGACTTCAATCTTGAAAGGAAAACAGAAAATAAATGTATCAGAGCCACCAGAACACAACTCAACTCTTCAGAAGTCTCCATTCCTGTGGGGCAAAGACAAATGAGTTAGACTGAATTAAAAAAAAAAAAAGTAAAAATTAGTGAAAATTATAGTTTTGAGCTAAACTGATTGTCTTTGCAGCTGGAGCTGACAAAGACCACTCATGATTTAACATAGTTAGACTATGCACTGACCTAAAGGAGATGTCCTAGAAGTAAGGCATATACTTTGTATTGAAATTGCAGTGTAAGAAGCTATTGCCTGCCATTTTTCAATGTGTTTGTTGCTGCCTCCCCTCACCTTTTCCCCTGATCCTCTCATTCAGTTCTCAGTGCATACAGGACCACAGGAAAGACAGTTCATATGATTATGAGAATTTAAAGCAAGACCTAAAATGGTTTTTCAAATTATACTGAAACAATAGCTAGAATTAGCTAGAATTAGCATAGTAGAAAATTTACCACCCAAAATCCTTAAGCAAGTGGCAACACTAGGTAAGATAGCAATGGCATTGTATGCCTTGGCACCTTGCAAATCTTTTAAGAGGAACTTATTTCAGAGATCAGGATGCCTCAAAGGATGCAAGGGGACCCAAGAACCCAAGACCAGTCCTGGGGCTCTGGCAAACGAAGAGGAAGGTAACAGGGCCCTCCTGTTCTTTGTCCCTCTTCCTCTTTGAGAACAGAGTGATTAAGTTGTTTCTCCTGTGGTATCACAATTCACACAGTGTGCTGACATTGTGGTCCTTTAGGCGGAGCTTTGCTTGTCCTTTGTGTAGTTGCTGACCAACTAATATTTATCATGTTCTCCGCTTCACTAATTTTAAAGTAAGTATGTACCTTCTGATCTTGTCATTATGCACTACAGTAATTAATGCAATTTTTTTGCGGCCAGCACAAGGGCAGAAAACATATCACTTCACATTCTACATGAGGTGTAAAATGACCTCACCTTCTTAGTCTCCATCCCTTCAGATTCAGCTGCATAATCATACCACAGAAACACCACATTATGCATCTCACCAAGGACAACAGCAGTGGATGGCTTTTGATGGCAAGGAGCCATCAGTGTGTTGAAGCACTTGGGGTGACAGATCTCCGTAGCAGCGGAATCGGCACCGAGGTGTGACGGCTTTTTGCCAGCTGCATCCCTTTGGCACAAACATTCGCACTAACCCATGACCTGCACCCAGACCACAGTTTCCACGTGCACTACCCGATCCTGAAGGTATTTTCTGGACCTTGGCTAGTTGCAACAGTTGTCTCCTCAATCTAAAATTGCTCCTGAGGTATCTGTGGTGACCAGACGAGGACGTTGAGCCCTGCTCTATGCCTCAACTCAGAACAGAGCCCCTGGGATCAGCAGTGATGGCCGACTTAATGGAGCCGAACCGCTTCAAGTAACGAGAGATCAACCAGGCGGAGAGCACCCGCACACCCCGGAAGGTCCCGTCGCCCTCTCAGGGACCGGGGTCCTGGCCCTCGCTCTCCCGCCGCAACAAGAGCCAGCCTCGGCTGAGGCTGCCTGCCCTCGGTCGCAGCCATACCCAGTAGCCAACCTCCCGGGCTCCCGCCACTGGGGGTGGGTAAGGCAGCAGATCACGCTTTATGCAACCGGCTCAGGGTGCAGCCACCGCCTCGCCAGCAGCTCGGTGCCGTCCGCGAGTCGTGGGGGAAGGGGGTGAGGACCGGAGCTTCCCCCTAGTTCGCCCTCGCGTCGCCCGCCGGGGCGTGCTGTCCCGCAGGTGCGGAGCCCGCCGCAGTGGGAGGAGGCTGAGGCGGGCGGGCTATCCCGGGCGGCGGCCGTGCCGGGACTGAGGCGGGCGGCAGGGCGGAGGTTTGCGGCTGGCGGTCCCCGTCGGCTGTTCGGATTCTTCTGCCGCGGTGCTGCCTGACCGAGAGTTGGTACGGGTTTTCTTGGGCAGCGGCGGCTGCAGCGGCGGACCCCTCTGGAGCAGAGGGAGAGAAAAGCCTTAGCACTTACCTGTGGCTTTCTCCTCAGACCCTACGGCCTGCCTGACTGCGCTTTACGCCCCGACTCCGTTGTCAAGCCGCCTGGCTGAAGGGAAATGGTTGGCTGGGACGAGCTTTACCCACTCCCAATGCTGCCTTCCTGGATACCTGGCGCTGCTGCTGGGTTTGTGTCCTTGCACCTCATCCAGAAACTCCTCTTCCCCTACTTCTGGGCTGACCTGAGATACCTGCTGAAAGTATTCATGTATGGGATGAGAGTGGAGATCTACCGGCTGCAAGGGCGGATTGTCACCATCCTGGACAAGTTTGTGAAGTTGGCTGAGAAGCAGCCCCACAAGCCATTCCTCATCTACGAAGGAAAGGTGCACACGTACCAGGATGTGGACAGGAGGAGTAACAGGATAGCACAGGTCTTCCTGCACCACAGTGCTCTGAAGAAGGGCGACACAGTGGCCTTGCTGATGGGCAATGAGCCAGATTTCATCCATGTGTGGTTTGGACTGGCCAAGCTGGGCTGTGTGGTGGCTTTCCTCAACTTCAATGTCCACTCCAGATCTCTCTTGCACTGTGTCAGTAGCTGTGATCCCAAGATACTGGTTGTGGGAGCAGGTAGAGTATATGCCTGATTCGTACATCCAAAGCTTTTAATGCCACATCTCCCTGCTGTATGTCTCTCCAGCTCCTTTACTGTAAACCTGTTTTTCAGATGTTCACAGAATGAAAGAAAATCTAAGGCTAAAGGGCACTTACAGAGATCATAAAGCTTAAGACTCTCAGGCAGAATCAAGTATATCTGCTTTGGGGGCCTCCATTTAATATTTTCTTTAAAAAAACATGCATTGTAAGAGTGTTTATAGCATCTAAGCCTGTTCCAAGCATTTAAGTAGTTGCTTAATGTGTTTCAGAAAGGTTTTACATGATCTGTTAATTTCCTATTCCTTTTTAAATAGTCAATCTTAATCTTACTTAAATCAGGTACTTTCTTGTCCTGCACTATCTCCCCATCTTTCTAGGGATCAAATACACTGCAAGCTCAGACTGTACAACTTCTGTACCATTGTTTGCAGAAGTACAATAGTACTCCAGGGACTAAAAGTGAGAGGATTTTTGTGTTGGTTTTTTTTTTTCTTACAGGTGTAGCGCATAGGAGTTTGATTTGTAATAACCAACTTAATATGGATGTTCAATTGTAGAATAAATTGCTGGGGTTTTATAGGAAATAATTGTGCTCTGTAAGTTTCTGAAGTATTACATTTTTATTAAGGGCTTCAAATAATTTAAAATCTTAATTTGGGTATACTGTGCATTGTATATTCAAACTGGGTTTAAATTCTATAACTGATGTATAAATTGAAGACAGATCCAAAACCTAAACTTGCCTCAGCATTTATGATCAAGTGAACCTGTAATGCTAAAAAATCACACAGCATCTTTACATTTGCTTGGAGGAGGATATTTAAAAATATTAATATTAATGTTGTCTTGCCTTTCTAAAATTATCGTTTCAGGTCTACTTGGCCTTATTTCTACTTTACAACTTTTTGCCTCATTCGTATTTCACATGTTGGGTTTTGCATCTGTGACACCTAAACAATGGGATTTCCTTCCATTAGGATTTTTCCCTTAGGATTTTTCCCTTGCAGTTTTGTCAGTTGGATTGTATACGGTATGCTGGTTTAAGAATCCTTGGTAATTAAAACAAGCTAATGAAACAAAAGCAAATTTAGGTATAATAAAAAAAAGAAAACCCCACAGCTTAAAAATGTTTCTGAATGGACAGATTTTAATTTTGCCTTCTTGCTTACTTGAAAAACTTAGCATTTAACACTGTCTCATGAATATATGCTTTTGAGTGTGTGGGTTGAGGTCTAGAATTAATGTTAAGGAAATTCTTGCTCATTGACTATGGTGAAGGAGAACTTTGAATCAAAACTTGTATTTAAGAGTTCTCTATTAAAATGGGAGGTTAAGTAATGAATGAAAAAAAGCATTCACAAAGCAGGACAGGGTCCCTCTTTCACCACTCTTAATTTGTTACCAGCAACTGATAGCAACTAACTTGTTCTAGGAGTCTCCCTCTGCTCACAAAAGAATAGCTATATGAGACAGATAAAACAGCAGAGATATCAACAAATTATTCTCTAATCTGGTCTTTTATGTGTTGGCCTTATTTTATTATTGAGTTTTAGTCTCTGCTGAGCCTGCAAGGCTTCACAGTACTCTTCAGGACTTAGAGACTTTTTTTCTTGTATCTGTGAAAGAAGTTTAAGGTTTTTTATGTCCTTGTTTATTGACCACATCATGGAAAAGAGCTGCTCCAAATGAGTCCAGTTACTGGAAGTTAAAGTTAAGTACCATTCAGTGACCATGAGGACTAACTCATGCCAGGTTCTAAACAAAAACATATAATACATAAGTATTGTACATAACACTGCGGTTATGCTGTTAGATAATTCTCAAGTTAAATATCTTTTCATCCATTTTTAGTGTGTATTGCAAGGGATTCTTCCTTATCAGTGGGCATGATTTGAACTGTCTTGCATATTTTGCTCTGGTGACACTGTTTTCCACAGGATTGAACATAGTTTTAACATAGTGTTTGGGTTTTTTTCCCAAAACATTTATATTAAAAACAATCAACCTGTGGTCCAATATTTATCATTGTCATAGACAAAATGTTTGGCAACTAAGATTGTGTTTTTAGAGATTAGTACATCATGGCATTATTTGTGGATTGGGTAAATTCAAATTTTCACCCTTTACAAACGAGAAGAGGCTTTACTTATGATTCCATTTCTATAACAGAGAATTATCTTTCCAGTATTTTGGATGACCATCAATCTTGTTCATATACTGCAGCACAGCAGAAATCATCCCCCTAAAAATTTGACGTTTAACTGTCTGTGCTTAGCAAAACCAAATTTGCTCTTGAAGTTCTTGTCTGTAATGGCACATCAAATCAGCAACCTGTATTCAAATTCACTAAAGATTCAGGTTACATTTGTGCTGAAGGGATCCTTCCACCTTCTCCTAATATCTGGAACAGCTCCCACAGATTCACTGATAAATCTTCACTGCTCAGAATGGTGGTGTGGCCTTCCTCAGTGGGAGATGATTACATCTTGCAGCTTGTAGGGTCATAGAATCATTTTGGTTGGAAGAGACCTTTAAGATAATAAAGTCCAACTGTTGACCTAGCACTGACAAGTTCCCACTAAACCATGGTCTCTAAGTGCCACATCTACTCATCTTTTAGATACCTCCAGGCATAACCTCCAGGCATAGTCGCTTGGCCATTTCCCTGGGCAGCCTTTTGTCAGTACTCACTTTCGGCTGAGAAATTTTTCCTATTAATCAGTCTAAGCCCACCCTCTCCCCTCTCCCCCATGCAACTTCAGGCCATTTTCTCTTGTCATCTCACTTGATGCATAGGAGAAGAGACCAACACCCACCTGTCTGCAAACTTCTTTCAGATAAGTGTAGAGAGCAATAAGGTCTCTCCTGAGCCTCCTTTTCCCCACTTCTCTCAGCCACTCCTCATAAGACTTATGCTCCAGACCGTTCACCACTTCCCCCTTCCTTCTTTGGACATGCTCCAGTACCTCTTGACAGGGGCCCAAAACTAAACACAGTATTCAAGAGGCAGCATCACTAGTGCCAAGTACAGGGGTGCAATCACTTCCCTAGTCACCCTATTTCTGGTACCAGCCAGAATGCTGTTGACCTTCTTGGCCACCTGGGCACACTGCTGGCTCATGTTCAGCTGGCTGTCAACTTTTAGTATACCTTTCTTTTGGTACATCTTGTAATTTTTCAAAGTTTTGGCTTTGGTTGTTTTTTTTTACAAATGTGATACCTGTATCCAAATTGACTGGATACTATTTATGGTTGCATTTTCTTCCACATCTTGTTCACTTTTTCATGCTGCCTTTTGCAAGATCACAGTCATTTGTAGAATTTATACTCTTCAGGGGTTTTGTGCCTGCATATTTTTCAGGGGTTGTGGTTTGGTAACACAGTCCAGTTAGTATCATCTTGTCTTTCCTTCAGGAATTGCAGTCAGAATTTCTTCAGGTCTGACAATTCTGCCATATTTTTATTGCTTTTTATAACTTTTTTCTCAATTCTGAAATTGAATGTTTTATTCTTAAGCCTCGGGTATGTCATAAAAGCTTCAACATTTCTCCCTCTTGTCAGTTTCTTCTATGAAATGGGTATCACTACAAGACTTAATTTTTTCTATGACAGCAATGCTCTTAATTCATTTAGCACTATCTAGTAACTTGGTTTTTTTACCTTCTTACCCAACCACAGTCTGTAAGGCAGCTACAGATTCTCTGATTTGCCAGTATTTTTACTTTAGCTACTGTCACTTATCTTCTGTGTTGCCAGAGCATTTAGGTCTTTCTTTAATTTATGTAACATTCTCACACTTACATTCCCAGAAGCACTGTCTACTACCACTCCCATTCTGGGGAATGTTTGTTGAAAGAGGTTCAAAAGTTGGAGTTTAAGACTGCATTTTTAGTAAAGCAGCAGTTAGCTAGCATATAAATAAATAAGGAACTTGTAAAGCAGAAAAAAAGAAGCTGTATGCCCTTCTGTCCTATCAGACTGGCATCATTAGCTTACTCTGACAGCAATCTGGCTTGTTTAAAAGGTAAAGTACTGCTAAAAAAGAAGGCACTTTTTACGGGACTGTGTCCTTTCCAGGCACCCTATTCACTGGAGTCATGTTTGAACATTTTTTTTGGGCAGTACCTGTGGAAGAGCAATACTGTTAAACAACATTTTAAATCTAGTGACGCACCAGAAAGTTACAAATGGAATCTTCCAGTGTATTTATAACTTGTTGCTACTCAGAAGAGTTCAGTTCTTAGTAGGACATCCCAGATTGCTATAATGACTTCTGATGCAAGGATTCATCTGCATTACTAAGCACAGTGAGATTGATTTACACGAGTTCTGATAGCAGAGGCTATTCTGGGAGGGTATATGCTGGATGGACACGTGGGCAGCCTGCTCTACAAGGGCCTGCTTGAGCCATGCATGTTGGACCAAGATGGCCTCCAGAGAACCCTTCCACAGCCTTCTATGATTCTCTAATTCTATATAGAATTACACCTCCCAGCTGTGCAAGCATAGCATTTTCCTGGCCTGGATTCTTCACATGTGAGAAGGCCTCAGTAGTGCTTTCAGCTAGGGCTGAGTGTATTCTGAACTTCTTGCCTTCTGAGCTCAGAACAGGGTTTCTGCTTGCATAATTCAGACAGAAGTGTGTTTGCATCCTGGAGAAAACAGAGTAAACAAAGTCTTTTTTGGTATTTGAGGATTAAAATCATACGGTATTATATACAAGTAGCATCTCTCATATGTTAGTCATTGAGTGAAAAAAAAAAATTTTACCAAAACAGTATTTTCTTAACTATTTAGAATAAAAAAGCTATTTAGACCTAAATATTTGGGACAAGGAAACCGTAGATGCCCTGTAGAAGACACTCTTCCCTGTTCTGTTAGACACCATTTCTCTTTGATCACTTGCTTTTACTTAGCCTGTGTCTCTGTCACAGATGGCCTTTCAGTGGAAAATACTGCCAATGGTGATTTCCAAGATGGTTTCTGTTTTACTACCTTTACTGCCTGTGGTGGCCTTTCAAGATACCAGCGCTGATGCTGAACCACAACTGAGTTGTAATTTCTGTTGTTGTTACTACTTATTGAGAATAAGTGCTGAGTGTAGGGAGTCACTTGGATCTAGTACAAGTAACAATTATTTTCTGAGGCTAGACAGTATGGGTAAGAGTCTGGACTTGCCATAGCTTACTGTTCATATCAACCAGGGTACACATCAAAGTTATGTAAGAGCTATTTCGTATGGTTTTCCTTCTGAGTAACTTTCTGTTCAGTACAAGTTGATCTCATAACCTGATGTATTCCTTTCATCAGTGTAAGACTGTGTCCCTGCCAACAGGCTTCATTGTTTCTTCTCTAGAAAATAACATAAAAACCCTTTTGTGCAACTTGAAGCCTAGGACACTAGTTCAAAGCCAATACAAACTTTCCCTGCTTTCTCAAGAGACATAACTGAGTTATGCATTCATGTAAATTTAATGTTGAATTCAATAATGAAATGCTTTAAAAGGGGGAGGGGGAGGCAAAAAGACAAGCAAAAAGAGAAGCATATTCATCTTGACCAGTGACAGATATTTTTTTCTTCTAGTAGAAGCCAAATAGTTACCAAATAGTGAATATGCATACACAGACTATGTAAGCACCACACAGAGAACTATGATTGCATTGCCAAATTTTAGATAAGCAGTCATTTCTCCCAAAACAAATAAACCAAAACCTGAATATACCTTAATTGTGTAAAAAGCAAACACGTACCTGAAAGTAACCACAAGTTTAAACAGCTGAATTGCTTTATTATAATTGCTTTCTTATGGTAAAGCACACATACCAGGAACCTTTTGAAATAATCAGACTAGAGTACCTTCAAGAGACCTGTTTTTTCCTGACACATGGACCTGATGATATGCAAAGACCAGTGAGCCTCACACAATGTTTAACACAGAAGGTCTTTGTTCGTAGAAGAAAACACTAGCCGACTATCATCAGAATTATTATTTGGAAATATGTTTGTACCGCAGAGAGTTATCTTCAGACAGTCAATGCTCCTGTGTGTTCCAGAAGTAATTTTCCATTTCTAGCACTTTTGAATACAGCTGTTTTGAATTACCTTTTCTTCTTCAGGAAATTGGGTATTTTTTTCTGCTGTTCTCTGCTATCTAACTAGAAATTTCTTTAAAGATAACCTGTTAGTTCAAGGTGTTCACATATTGTTCCAAGTACTGGGTTCCTGACCACAAAAGAAAAATTCTAGAATTGATTCATAGTTCAATAGTAGTTTAAAAAACAAATAAGACGCTGTGCAACAATAAAAAAGCATAGGTTTTATGACTGTTTACAAAAACATTCAACCGTATCTATGGTTAATTTGAAGATTTATAGAGTAGCTATATTTCAGTCTACTAAAAGGGAACTATGCCCTCCTGTCATTCTTGAATTTTAAATTACTGTGTCTATAGAGTTGAAATTTATAGTTGCTATCTTTTTTCCTTTGAAGGAAGAAAAGAGAGAGAAAAAAAAGAGTTAAGTCCTCTTCATTTTGACAGACTTGCA
>VZTU01013971.1:340-15763 GCA_013400835.1 Zapornia atra
CTTACAGGGAGCCCCAGCGGCGGGCGGGGCCACGAGGCCTGGTTTCGGCCCCCTCACGGGTTGCCTGTGGGTTTCATTGGGGTTTTCTTGGTGGTCTTATAAGCGTTTTGATGTTGCTCACCGGCCGCTCGTTGGGCCGACGCGGGGGGAAGACGTCACCGAAGCGCGGCGTTNCCTCTCTAACCGCTGCTCCAAGGCACTGGTGGGGCTGGGAAGGGGGAGGGGAGCTGCCTGGGCGAGGCTGGATGGAAGAGCTGTGGTTTTCAGGATGAATAAGCGAGATGCTGGCAACTTGTTTTCCTCCTGTTTCACTGCTGGTTGCCCTCCACATGTGTGTAGTGAGATGTCAGGCTGGGACGTTCCTCTTGTCTCCACGTGTTTGTGTGGCACCAGGGTAGCCTGTAAATTCCTGTCCCCTGCACAGGTACATATGCAGGCACTCAGTCAGCCACAGCCTCTCCAGATGAGGCTCAGCACGCACCTCTCTGTGCTCAGAATCACAGGTTCACTAGGTTGGAAAAGACCTCTGAGACCATCGAGTCCAACCATTCCTGTCCTGTGCTAACCCCCATCCCTGAGCACCTCATCTCCCCTCTGTTAAACACCCCCAGGGGTGGGGACTCAGCCCCCTCCCTGGGCAGCCTGTGCCACAGCCCCACAACTCTGCCAGGGAAGAACTTTGCCCTCCCAGCTGAGCTGACCCTGCCCTGTCACAGCTTGAGCCCATTTCCCCCTGTCCCATCTCCTGTCCCCTGGCTGAAGAGACCATCGCCCACCTCTCTGCACCCTCCTGGCAGGGCAGGGGAGGTGGGGAGAAGGTCTCCCCTCAGCCTCCTCTTCTCCAGGCTGAACACCCCCAGCTCCCTCAGCTGCTCCTCAGAGGATTTGCCCTCCAGCCCCTTCCCCAGCCTCGTTGCCCTTCTCTGGACTCGCTCCAGGACCTCGATGTCTTTCTTGTAGTGAGAATATTCTCCAGAAGCTCTTAACTCTGTTGAGATCTGGCCGTGCTCTCCCTGTCCCTGGGATCTTCTCAGTGAAATAATGACACTGCGCTGCAAATGCTGCGTTCAGTTCGGTGCCCCTCGCTACCGGAAAGATGCCAGGCTCCACCTGAGCAGCAGGAAATGCTTTTTCACTCAGAAAAAGCACTGGCACAGGGTGCTTGGAGAGGAGCTGGGGGCTCTGTCCATGGTGGGTTCAGGGTCTGTCTGGACATGCACCTGTTTGGGCAGGTGTTTGGTTCAGGAGAACCCTTCCAGCGTGGGGTTGAAACGTACTGAGAGGTCCATATACTAGAGAAGAGAAAGCTCCAGAGAGCTCTTATAGCAGCCTTCAGTACCCAAAGGGGCCTACAAGACTTTTAGAAGGGACTTTTTATAAGGGCAGGGAGTGACAGGACGAGGCGGGAATGGGTTTAAATTGGAAGGGGGAGATTTAGGTTGGATGTTAGGAGGAAATTCTTCACTCTGAGGGTGGTGAGGTCCTGGCACAGGGTGCCTAGGGATGTGGTGGCTGCCCCCTCTATGGAGGTGTCCAAGGCCAGGTTGGATGGGACCTTGAGCAGCCTGGTCTGGGGAGAGGTGTCCCTGCCCATGGCAGGGGGTGGGACTGGATGAGTTTTGAGGTCCCTTGCAACCCAAACCAGTCTATGATTCTAAAAAGCCTCTGAAAACATATGGTGAACGTACATTTATATTGTGCTCTTGGATTTGTTAGGGGTGGCTGGAGGTCTGCAAGCTCTGTGTGTGTCCATAATGAAAACCCCTTGAATTTGTGCAGGTGGAGGCATGCAGGGTTGAGTGCTGTGCCAGTTCACATGTCACAGACACCTGTTTGTCTTGGACCTGCTAGCAACAGGGACAGGGTTTGTTTTGGCAGCCATGCCTGGTGGGGTTTTTTGACAGATGCAAATGTAGAAAAAGCTGTATCTAAGGGGAAAAATAAAGGACAGGATTCTGGTGCTCCTGAAAGCTGCTTCTCTTTGTGCATGTGTCTGACTGGACAGTGTGAAAACCTGAACAGTTTCATCTTGGAACTTTTTTCACTGAACTGTCCAATGTTATTATTTTGCTTAGTCACTGATCCTGTATCTCCCCCCACCTTTTCCCTCATCAGGGGGATATTATGCACAGCACAACTTCATAAAGCCTACAGAAATGTAGAAACACAGGTAGTAGATGGGAGTCTGTGGGATGTGAGAGGTGTTTTCTAAAGGCTGAGTAGGTTTGTAGGTTGGTAGAGCTCACTGACCCCCACCAGATGACCATCTGCTGCTTCCTTATCCTGGAGCCGTGCCCCAGAGCAGCACCAAGGAGACACCAGCAGCCCTGGGGTATGGAGCTGGTGTGGGGTGGGAGTGTGTCTGAGCAGTGAATTCCTGGCACTTAGTGACTGCTCTCATGTACTTGAGATTTTCAACGTTGGGAGGGTCTGTGAAGATTTTTACCTGAAGCGGAGAGCTGGAGGAGAGAACAGCCAAGGGGAATCCAGGAAACAGTGTAACCTCCCTTCTTGAACACAGTGTTTCATGCACACTCTGTTTCCTGTCCCGGGGAAGCATCATCTTTGCACCATGCCATGCTATCTTCAGACAGTGCCCTGATATGTCCCTGTCATCCAGAACCTGGTGGGGCTGCGCTGTTCAGAGTCCATGCAGGATAGACCCAACAGCCCTGTAGGCATTTTTACAGCCCTGTAGGCTGTGATAGCTGGTGGTATATCCTTAACATTTACTTCACCTCAAGGTCTAGGCCTTGGGGATCAATCAAAGGTAAATAGAATTTTCTGAATCGTTTTTAACTTGAAGGTGGGAAGTGTTTTCATTACGACTGCCAAGCTGTTTTTATGTGTGGGACCTCAAAGAATGTCTCTTTTCTCCTCCCTGAATCTTCTCCTGTCCTACAGAAACGGAGAAGCTGAACAAGATGAGTACCCTCTTAGAAAGACTTCACGCCAAGTACAACCAAAACAGACCTTGGACAGAAACCATGAAGTTAGTCCGTCAAGTCATGGTGAGAACTGCTGGGATCTGAGCAGGAGGGTTTCTGGAGTTTGTTTAGTAAATAATCTTTGCTGCTGGTTTGTTACCTCTCTTTAAAGTGCTTTACATTTTGTTCAGGCCTGGATCTCCTCCCGGGCCAGTGTCGTTGAGACGTGTCAGTTCTCACACCCCGCAGTGTGCAGGGGAGGTGGCAATGTCTGTACCCATTCTGTCTGGCCTTTGCAGTCCCTAATTGCAGCCTCCCCCTCTATTCCCTAACTGGCACGGGGCAGCTGTCAGCTCAGCACCAGGAAAAGGGTCAAACCTGTGGTTTCAGCCACGCAGAGAAGCCCAAACCCTTGTGCTGCTCGTTGCTTCGGGTCGTGTGTTTTGTGAAGCGATTTGTTCCCCGTTCAGTGATGTTCAAAACTTGGTGTTGGCTCAGGCGAGCGTGGGTTTGAAGTGTTGGTCACTGGATGGGGGGAGCAGGTGGGGAAGGGGCTACAACAAAGGCTTCTGCTTATATTGTGGTGGTCAGTGTTTGCCTGCCTCACTACTTCTCTTGTATCCTGTACAAGTCCTAGCCTATGCCTGCTGAAAGTCACTGCAGTCTGTTCTTCCAGATGAGCAAGTTGCTCAAAAGGGAATAAACCAATTCCAGGCCTGCCTTTGCTACCTGCTTCCAAAGTGGGTGCTGTTCTCTGTGGGAATCAGAGAGGATGTAATTTTGGGATGAAATCTACTCTGCTTTTAATGACCTAAATAAACCTCACTTGGCCGATCAAAACTCGTGATAACTGTGGCTGAGCAATACCCACAAACGATGGTTTTCTTCTTCTTTCTGACTAAGGAAAAGCGAGTTGTGATGAACTCTGGGGGACATCAACACCTGGTGAGCTGTTTGGAGACGTTGCAGAAGGCGCTGAAAGGTTGGTGCACCCTGGGTGTGTGCTGGGCTCGGTCGGGACACGCTACGGGAATACTTCACGCTGTAAAGCAAGCCAGGCTGCTGCTGGCAGGTTTCACTGGTTCCCAGCGTGCATGTGCTCCTGTTTACATGAGTGTGTTTATCTCTGTGCCAGTCAGGATTGCCTGGGCCAGTTTTATCATAAAAGCCTGTACCTGAATTCCTCTTGGGGAAGAAAATCTGTCCTTGCTTTGCTGAACCCGTGGTTCTCTCTATGCACATTGTTCCTCCTCTTGTTTTGAGTGTAGATAATGTTTATCGCTGGGTGTGCGAGGGTGTGAGCAGACACAGGAGGGAGGAACTGGTTGAGATTGGGTTTAAAGCTGATCTCTTTATTCCTGGGGTTCACTAAGCCTTGTTTATTTGCTCTCCCCATCTAGTATCTTCTCTGCCTGCCATGACGGATCGCTTGGAGTCCATTGCTAGACAGAATGGGTAGGTCTTCTCCTTTACTTCACAGCAGAGGCTCTTTCCCTGTCTCTGTACATGTAATCTGGCTGCTGGTTGGGTTGGTTTTTGTGTGTGTCTCATAGCAATCTTTCTGTGTTTTGTTTTGTCTGTAAAGCCTTGGATCTCACCTCAGCACCAATGGCACTGAGTGTTACATCACCTCTGACATGTTCTATGTGGAAGTCCAGTTAGATCCTACAGGGCTGCTGTGTGATGTCAAGGTGGCTCACCATGGAGAAAACCCTGTGGTATGTATCCCTGGCAAAGGTGAGGGTAATAATTCCTCTCTGGGTTTGGAACTGCTGTTCTGGCTCCCTTCTGCTTGAGCTGAGGACTGGAGTTATTCTGAACGTTCCACTAGACCCCACGTTATACCTTTGCTCCAACAGAGAGTAAAAGCTTCTGTGGAGCAGTCAGTTCTCCTAGGTGAATCTGGCTGCTGTAGTGTATGTGTGTGAGGACTGTTGTACTGATGGTCTCTCTGGGGTTTTTTTTTCCTCTGAGTGGTTTTAGAACCAGCAAAATTACTTGAGGAAGATACCCCTGTTTCTGAGAATTTAGTTTCTGAAGAAGGGACAGGGAAATTAATCTTACAAAACCTAGGTCAGTGAATGGAAAGGACTAAATAGTGGAATCCTGGAAGAAAATAGCTTTCCTTGCCTCCTGCACATGTATGAGGGTTTGAACTGTTGATTTACATTGCCCTGGCCACTCCTCTGAGAGAACAGACCATTTTTTATGTATGTAACATAAGATCATAGGGTGTCAACCAAAGGCTTCACTATTAAAAAAGCTTATTTCAAATTAGTTCTTTAAGAGGGAAGAGTATTGCTTGGCTTTGTCCCCAGGGGGTTTAACATGCAGAGGTAACACCTAACAATGTGTCCTTGTGAGCATTGTGTTGCTTCTCCTCAAAGGCAATGTCACTGTCCTCCTCAGCAATGTCACTGCCCTGATGTTTTGCAGTTGCTGCTCTGCACAAAGGCTGAAATTGCTGCATTCACCATTGATACCCTTGTGTGTTCTTTCCTTTTCAGAGCTGCCCAGAATTGGTGCAACACCTGAGGTGAGCAGCCAGAGCTGTTTGTAGCATTTTCTGACAGGCTTCTCTTCACAGTATCAGTCTGATGCTTTTTTTTTAAGCCTGGAAACACAAAATATTTCATAGTTCCTTCCCCACCAAGTCTTTCTACTTCTCCAGGGGATTTTCTGGCTTTGGTTCAGATACTTCTGGTTCTGATGGCTGTGCACAGTGTCCTGGAAGCCACAGCACAACCTTCATCACAATCATTAGCGCTGTTCTGTAGCTTTCATGTAGCAGAAGTTGTTTCTTAAGTGACTGTTTAAAACAAACCCTTGTCTGTTGGGGATTTTAATGTGTATTAACTTTTTCTCCCTCTTCCTTTCAGAGAGAAAAATTTTGATGAGTTTTCTAAGCATCTAAGGGGGCTTGTGAACCTGTACAAGCTGCCAGGAGACAAGTAAGTCTGCAATATGCTTGTTTACATCCACATACTTAAAATCAAACACATCAAAGCTTTCAGTTCTGTGCTTAACTTTTCAACTTGATGATAAGTTGTAATTTCTAAACACTCCCCCTGATGGCACGTCCTGGGGCTTGTCACCCAGCAATTCCCCAAGCTGGATTTCACTGCACATTTCCTTTCTATTTTTCTTAACATCCTTTTTCCGTTGTTTGTTTGTTTTTCCCCAGCAAACTGAAAACCAAAATGTACTTGGCTCTGCAGTCCTTAGAGCTGGATCTCTCAAAGATGGCAGGGATGTACTGGTAAGGAGAACTCTGCCTTTGCTGCTGGTTCTGACCGTGCCAAGAGCTGTATACCTGGGATGATGTCCCATCCATCCCATCATCATCAGTGCCTCTGTCTTGTAGTGTTGCTAAGAAGTACAGTGCTGAGGCTGTAGAAGGCCTGGGATAGTAGGGGAATTTTATATACATATATATGTGTGTGTATATGTATGTAAAATATATTTTATATATTATAAAATACATGTCAAATATATTTATTATAAAATATATTTTATATATTATAAAATAGATCTTAAATATATTTTTATATATTTATTATAAAATATATTCTACATATATTTTATCTATATTTATTATAAAAGAGATTTTACATATATATGTATGTGTAAAATACTCTGAGCTTTCTGAGCAGTTCCTTTTCAACTGCAGAATTCCATCAGAAGAAAGTCTAAAAGCTCAAAGCAAAAAAACCCTTGGAACTAGATGGATTAGTGGTGACATGTTTTACACTCAGAAATGGAGAAACATTTAACCATCTTTCACTGCTGCTCATTGAGTGGACAAACCATCTGTGCTGTAGAGAGTAAAGTAGCTTCTGTTTTGCCTAGAACACTGTGAAGTTTAAGATCACAGCCTTTGTGTAGATTGAGCTAAAATCTTAGACTGCCATCAGCACATGAATTGTGGCTGCAAGTATGGCTCTGGCTTGTTACCCACCTGTGACTGCCTCTCTTGCAGGCAAGCCACCAATGCTAATCCCCTCGACAAGATTCTTCGTGGCAGTGTTGGCTATCTCACCCCCAGGAGTGGAGGTATCTCTTGATTAACTCTTAAAACAGGAAAGAATAAAACCTGCTTTGTTCAGGGTCCCCTTTATGGACAATAGTTCCATGTTCAGTGATGGTGGTGATGGAAAGTGTCAATCAAACTGAAAGAGGGACAAGGTGGTTTGAGTATTTGAAAGTTCTGCAGGATTCGGAAAACTGGCTTTACTTTGCAGAGGCCCTTCAAGCCCCCCCAGGGCCACCCCTGCCACGGGCAGGGACACCCCCCCACCAGCCCAGGGTGTTCCGAGCCCCATATAACCCAGCCTTGAACCCTGCCAGGGATCCAGGGGCAGCCCCAGCTTCTCTGGGCATCCTGTACCAGGGCCTCACCTCTCCTCCCCAGGAAGGATTCCTGCCCCCCAGCTCCTCTCCATCTCCCCTCTTTCAGTTTAAAACCATTACCCTTGTCCTATTGCTACAACCCCTTGTAAAAGGTCCCTTGTGTAAGGACCAGCTCATTCAAAGTGCCCCAGCAGCTCTGCACAGTGCGCTGTGTGATGGTGCCACTGTTGTGTGGCTGGAGGGGTTAATAATGACCATGCTGACCTGTGTTGTCGGGGTGCCTGATCAAAAGCTTCTCTCCCACAGGTCTTCTGATGAACCTCAAGTATTACGTCTCACCCTATGATTTATTTGAAGATGGCACTGGAGCCCCCGTTATTTTGCATGAGAACAATGGTAGGTCAGCTTTAGAAGCTGGTGTGAACTACTGCTGCTTGAAGGAGAGAAGAAAGCTGAATTGCAGCAGCATAGCTCCCTGCTGCTGTCAGCCCCTAGTACAGGAAAACCACAGGGTGACTTACAGAGGAGCAGAGTTCAATGAGCCCCAGTAAAAATGCTGGTTCACTTGACCATCGTGAACCTCGTGGCTGTTCTGCAGTTTGACCTGTGCCGCTACCAAGCGGGATGGTCTGCAGACAGAGCCTCTTTCCTTAGGGTGAATTTCATTGTTAACATGAGAGTTCCTTTATTGTGAGAATAGTTTTTACTGCTGTCTTAGCAGAAGATTGTTTTGTGAATGTCTGTGGACATCTGCAGTGTTAGGTAGTGTGTCTAGCTTGGCTCTAGTCCATTTAGTGCTAAAGGTGAATGCTGGACACTCTGCCCTGTGGAGGAACTCGGCTATTTCCACCCAGTGATATTTAATCCATAAAGCTTGCCTTGCTTTGGGGTGTTTTCAGCTTATGTTGCTGGGTTTTTCTCTTGCTTCCTCTTGCAGTTCCTCGGTCTTTGGGTATGAATGTGTCGGTGACAGTTGAGGGCACCATGACCATGTACAAACTTCCTATTGCACCTCTGATTATGGGCTCTCACCCCGTGGACAGCAAAGGGTAAGCAAAGGCCTCGCCTGCCAGGGCTTTTCTCAGCAGCCTTGTTTAGATCTGAATTCAACATTCAGCCCTCTGCTGAAGTCAGAGTGGGGAGAGGACTGCATGATGTCATAGTGTTTATATCAAGTACTTACATGTTGTCTTTAAGCCAAGAAACACGTATTTCAGGCATGTGACATGCTTTTGGGGGGGGGAGTGTAATTTTAAGAAGGTGTAACAATCTGCTGGGATAGTAAAGTGTGTGTCTGGAGCTCACAGCAGAAGGCAGAGTCATGCCCAGCACCTAACAAGATCCTGTGTTCACTCTCTATTCCAGAACTCCATCCTTCTCATCGATCACCAGCGCCAACAGTGTGGATTTACCAGCTTGTTTCTTCCTGAAATTCCCACGGCCCATCCCAGTGTCCCGAGCTTTCATTCAGAAGCTCCAGGGCTGCACAGGTGGGTTGTCAATATCAAGGTGGATCCTCCCCAGGATTTTACTAATAAACTGCTGCTGAACTTGCTCAAGTTTTTGTGTTATTTTCAGTAGAACCCAGATTAAGTTTCCTTTACCAGCTGGTAACACCTTGTGCAGCCTGCTGTCTTTTTCAGGCTCCCAGGTGCTATTATTTTGTGCCATCTTGTTCCCACAGGTATCCCACTGTTTGACACACCACCCACATTTGTGCCCCTGTATGAGCTGATCACACAGTTTGAATTATCCAAGGAGGCTGATCCTCTCCCTCTAAACCACAACATGCGCTTCTATGCAGTAAGTATGTTGTTACAGCTGGGGTGTTAGGCTGGGGATGAGGGGTTCGGGGGTCTTCATGGTGTCTTTTTAGGTGGGATGAAGGAAAGTGGTACGGTGTTCATTCATAGGCAAAAGCTGTCCAACATTAGAAGTCAGATACCGACACAACCGCAGTGATTAGGAAAATTAGGTAATGAAGAATCCGTGGCTGATGAAGTGCAGCTGCAAGAGTGACAGCAGAGGTGTGGGATGGAGCCTGTCCAGGTTCTGCCCCTTCCTCTTCTTTGGCCTCTCCTGTGCAGCTGAGCGATTCACATCGCTCTGGGAGAACTTCCAGTTCTTAAACGTGTCAATGACAGATCTCATGTTCATGTCAGAGAATTTCTCCTCTTCCTCAGAAGAGGTGCCATACCCTTGGAAACTGTTAGTGGGGACAGTGAGTAGTGTTTGGCAGTACTGCTTCTGAGGAGCCAACATCTGGTTCAGATCAGAAGGAAAGTGTTGCTGTGTTTTGTTATTTTCAGCCAGAAATAGGTGACACTTGGACCTGGGGCTGCTCTTTCCTTCCTACATGTCTGTTATTGCCTTGTTACTGCCCAGCAGTGATTGGAGTAAAGCAGAAATTGTTTGTCAGGCTCTTCCAGGACAGCAGCACTGTTACTTTCTGAACAAAGATGCTCCTCTCCCAGATGGAAGAAGCCTTCAAGGAACTCTGATTAGTAAAATCGCCTTCCAGCACCCTGGTCGGGTTCCTCTCATCCTCAATTTGATCAGACATCAAGTAGCATACAACACCCTGATCGGCAGCTGCGTCAAGCGGACGGTTTTAAAAGAAGGTGAGTACTGCATCAAGTGGAACATGATGTGTGGATGGTAAGAAACCCTGGGTGGTTCTTCCCAGGTGTAGGAATAGGAAATGAAGCCCGTGCCTGCCTCCCTCTCTCCCTTTTCCTTTTCTGTATGGGGGTCTTGAGCTGGTGCCTCTGGTCCATCTCCCGTGTTGCCTAATTTAAAAGCTCCCATGTCTTTCAGATTCTCCTGGGATCCTGCAGTTTGAAGTGTGCCCTCTCTCTGACTCCTGTTTTAGTGTATCCTTTCAGCATCCTGTGAACGACTCCCTGGTGTGTGGTAAGTGGGCTTGGTAAAAGCAAGAGCGTGTTTAGGGGGAGGCAGGCAGGGATTTCTTCCACTCTAACCAGGGTTTTCATCTCTTCCAAACACCTTCTCTGTTCTAGTGGTAATGGATGTGCAAGACTCTACTCATGTGAACTGTAAGCTCTACAAAGGGCTGTCCGATGCTCTTATCTGTACAGATGATTTCATTGCCAAAGTTGTTCAAAGGTAAGCTGGATGTTTCTGTGCTGCCACGTGGTCTGGGTCATACAGATGAACTCTGTCTGTCTTGTCTGTCCCAGTGGTGTTGGAGCCGCTCTGTCTGCGGGTGAGTTTTGGTGGTGGCCCCTTGGAAGAGCAGAAAGCTTGGAGCCTTCCTAGAAAATTCCACCCCAGCCACATGTTGGAGGTGCCCACCTACGTGTGCCTTCTCCCTTAGCTGGTTCCCTTCTATGTCTTGTAAAACATGGAAGAGCCCCCCTGCAGTTTGTCGTTTATTGTGTCATTATTTGCCTTTTATCAAGGTTCCTCCTCCCCAGCCACGGTTCAGAACACAACAGAAGGTTAGCTGGGTGCAGCATGGGCAGTTTGAGTGAGACTAGCTAGTTTTCCTTTCAGGACATTGTAGCCTTGCCATCTTTGAGTAGAATTTGGTGTTACCATTGATTTTTATTTTTTTTTACAGTGTTGCAGGAAATTAAGTTTGAGCTTAGTTAGATACAGAATCAGAGTAATGACCCTGATTGCCCCCTGTGCTTTAACTGCAAAGGGATGGTTTGTCAGCTATTTAGTTATTTAATTGATTGATTAATTCTCTCTTTGTGCAAAGCCTAAAGGCACAGTGGTCTCATGTCTGGATAAGTGTGATAGGATAGGTGTAAATACAGGCGGAAGAGTGGAGTGTTTACAGCTCCTGGACCTGTTGCCTTGTGGTCCTGAGACCCTTTCTGCTTGCGTTGCGTCTGATGAAGTGGTTAAAACAGCTTCAGCCAATGTTGCTGTAGGACAGTGAAATACAGGCTAAACCCTCTGCCTTGTCTCTTGCAGATGTATGTCCATCCCTGTCACCATGAGAGCAATCCGTAGAAAAGCAGAAACGATTCAAGCAGACACCCCAGCCTTGTCCCTCATTGCAGAGACAGTAGAAGACATGGTGAAGAAAAACCTTCCCCCAGCCAGCAGCCCAGGGTATGGCATGACCACAGGCAGCAACCCAATGAGTGGTACCACTACCCCAACCAACACTTTTCCTGGGGGGCCCATCACTACTTTGTTTAACATGAGCATAAGCATGAAAGAGAGGCATGACTCGGTGGGCCATGGGGAGGACTTCAGCAAAGTGTCTCAGAACCCTATTCTCACTAGTTTGTTGCAGATCACAGGGAATGTGGGGTCAACCATTGGCTCAAGTCCAACCCCTCCCCACCACACACCACCACCAGTATCCTCACCAGCAAGCAACACCAAGAACCACCCCATGCTCATGAACCTTCTTAAAGAGAATCCCCCTCAGGATTTCTCCACTCTGTATGGGAGCAGCCCTCTGGAAAGGCAGAACTCTTCCTCTGGCTCCCCTAGAATGGAAATGGGCCCTGGGGGGAATAAGCAAAAGAAAAAAAAATCCCGCATGCCAGCTGACAAGCCCAAGCACCAGACTGAGGATGATTTCCAGAGGGAGCTCTTCTCAATGGATGTTGACTCCCAGAACCCCATTTTTGATGTCAACATGACCGCAGACACCCTGGACACCCCTCACATTACTCCAGCGCCCAGCCAATGCAGCACTCCTCCTACTACCTACCCCCAGCCTATACCTCACTCCCAGCCCAGTATTCAGAGAATGGTTCGACTTTCTAGCTCGGACAGCATTGGGGCCGACGTCACCGATATCCTTTCAGATATCGCAGAGGAGGCTTCCAAGCTACCTGCCACTAACGAGGACTGCCCACCCATGGGTACTCCAGTGAGAGACTCTTCTAGTTCAGGACATTCACAAAGTGCCCTCTTTGACCCAGATGTTTTTCAGACCAACAATAGTGAGAACCCCTACACAGACCCAGCAGACCTGATAGCAGACGCTGCTGTCAGCCCCAACAGCGATTCCTCCAACCATTTTTTCCCAGATGGGGTAGATTTCAATCCTGACTTGCTGAACAGTCAGAGTCAGAGCGGCTTTGGGGAGGAGTACTTTGATGAGAGTAGTCAGAGTGGAGACACAGATGATTTCAAGGGCTACGCGTCCCAGGCTCTAACTACTCTGGGGGTGCAGGTTTTGGGGGCTGATGGGGGGGAAAATAAATTTAAGGGGAGCAATCAGTCCGATACGGTAGATTTTAGTATTATTGCAGCTGCAAGCAAAGCACTGGGGTCCTCTGACATCATGGAGCATCACAGTGGAGGTCAGAGCCCTTTACTGAATACAGGGGATTTAGGAAAAGAAAAGCCTCAGAAACGGGTGAAGGAAGGCAATGGTTCTGGAAGTAGCATGGCCGGTCCTGGGATCGATGGGAAGCCAGGGAAGCGCAGCCGGACGCCGTCCAGTGATGGTAAAAGCAAGGAGAAGCTCCCAAAGCGGAAGAAGCAGGAGACAGATGGGAAATCGCCCTCTCACAGCTCAGCCAACAGGCCTTTCACGCCACCAGCAAGCACAGGGGGGTCCAAATCTCCGGGGAGTTCAGGCAGATCGCAGACTCCTCCCGGTGTAGCTACTCCTCCTATTCCCAAAATAACCATTCAGATCCCAAAAGGGACAGTGACTGTTGGCAAACCGTCTTCACACGGCCAGTATACAAGTAGTGGTTCTGTCACCTCCTCCAGCAGCAAAAGCCATCATAGCCATTCTTCCTCCTCCTCTTCTTCCTCCTCTTCAACCTCAGGCAAAATTAAAAGCAGCAAATCCGAAGGGTCTTCTGGCTCAAAGATGAGCAGCAGCCTCTACTCAAGCCAAGGCAGCTCGAGTTCGGGGCAGTCCAAGAGCTCGGCGCAGTCGGTGGGGAAGCCAGGATCATCCCCCATCACCAAACACGGGCTGAGCAGCGGTTCTGGAAGCAGCAAGATGAAACCTCAAGGAAAGCCATCCTCACTTATGAACCCTTCCATGAGTAAACCAAACATCTCACCGTCTCATTCTAGACCCTCGGGAGGTTCTGACAAGCTTGCTTCTCCCATGAAACCTGTCCCAGGTACGCCACCATCATCTAAAGCAAAGTCACCTATCAGTTCGGGTTCTGGAGGTTCCCATATGTCCGGGACCGGCTCAAGTTCAAGTATGAAATCATCTTCAGGAATGGGATCCTCTGGGTCTATGTCCCAGAAACCACCTCCTTCATCGAATTCTTCAACAGCATCGTCATCTTCCTTTTCATCTAGCGGGTCTTCCATGTCTTCATCTCAAAACCAGCATGGAAGTTCCAAAGGCAAGTCTCCAAGCAGAAACAAGAAGCCATCCCTGACAGCAGTCATAGACAAGCTTAAACACGGGGTTGTCACTAGCGGGCCTGGTGGAGAAGACCCGATGGATGGGCAGATGGGGCCAAGTTCCAATTCCTCAAGCCATACAATGTCCTCCAAACACAATATGTCTGGAGGTGAGTTCCAGGGCAAGCGTGAGAAGAGCGACAAAGAGAAATCTAAAGTCTCTGTTTCTGGAGGATCTGTTGACTCTTCCAAGAAGACTTCAGATTCCAAAAACGTTGGAAGCACCGGAGTGGCCAAAATTATCATCAGCAAACACGACGGTGGTTCCCCTAGCATTAAAGCCAAAGTAACTTTGCAGAAACCTGGGGAAGGAGGTGGGGATGGCCTAAGGCCTCAGATGGCTTCTTCCAAAAGCTACGGGTCCCCTCTGATCAGCGGCTCCACTCCAAAGCACGAACGCTGCTCTCCCAGCCACAGCAAGTCACCAGCCTACACTCCCCAAAACATAGACAGCGAGAGCGAGTCGGGCTCTTCCATAGCAGAGAAATCCTATCAGAACAGCCCCAGCTCCGACGACGGCATCAGGCCTCTGCCTGAGTACAGCTCAGAGAAACACAAGAAGCACAAAAAAGAGAAGAAAAAAGTGAAAGATAAAGACCGGGACAGAGATCGGGATCGGGATAAAGACAGAGACAAGAAGAAATCCCACAGCATGAAGCCTGAGAGCTGGTCCAAGTCCCCAATTTCAGCTGACCAGTCGCTCTCCATGACAAGCAGCGCGATCCTTTCGGCTGAGCGACCGTCCCGGGCGAGCCCGGAGTTCTTGATCGGGGAGGAAGATGATGATCTCATGGATGTTGCTCTAATTGGCAATTAATTCTCTTAGCGTCTTTAAAAGCTGAGCCGGATGCGGGACCTGCAGGTTCTAGAGATCTGAAGGAAGGAACCGCTCATTGCCAGCCTGCTGACTTCCATGGGGTGTGTGTGAAGGGGAAGAGTATTTCCAAGGATCTCCAAAGTCTGAACAGGAATTGTGAGTGCCAGCAGCCCTTCCAGCAAGCCAGGTTCCTGATGACTGTGGCCTTCATCCCATGGACACCTCCACCCATTCTTAAATTAGGAGTATTAATCACCCCATCGCAGTTAATGGGGATAAAGCTAAGCGTGGGTGCAGGTGTGGGAGCAGCCCCCAAACTGGTGCAAACAGAAACACGGGATATTCTGGGAGAGTCCCAAGTTCCTCTGCCCCTCTTCCCATTCAGCACGAGTCGCTTTTGGGTTTAGGGATAATTTTTAGGGCATGCTTTAGGGTTGGGCTTGGTTCTTTTGAGAAGGGTGGTTGGAAGAAGGAAAAATTGATACCTTTTTTTTTTTTTTTAAATTTTATTTTCGGGGCATTTCTCCATTCAATGCCTGATTCAGTGTGGTGCTGAGCAACTTCATCTTCCTCTGATACGAGCAGCTCTGCAGGATCGGGCACTGTGTCCTGCTGGATCTCAGCCTTTATTCCAGATCCCAACGATGAAGGATTGCAGTCTGGCTTCCCTTTGGGTTTAGCTCTTTCTTTGGGTCCGTCTCTGAAGGCCTTGTGCTCCTTGTTTCCACACAACCTCCGTTGTGATTGCACGGCGCAGAGCTCGAAGGGACTCGGATTCGGGTCGAGCCCGTGCGTGGGGGCCGCTCTGTGCACACGCAGCCACTGTGGCTTCGCTGAAGCTGGTGGAATTCCAGCCCACGTTGGAGCAGATGGGAATTGGAAAGGAACTCTGCTGTCTGTCTTCATCTGAGCGTTGCTGCCCGTTCCACCCAGCAACCAGAGCTTCCCCAGAAC
>VZTU01013973.1:0-46021 GCA_013400835.1 Zapornia atra
ACCTACCAACTTCCAAGGTAAAGTTGTGCTCAAGCTTTAACATACGAAAGGACTGCATCATATGTTAAAAAAGAAAAAGCTGTAGCTCCAGAAGGACTTCTTGTTCTCTGCTGTGCTTTAAAATCCCAGGGCTGCAAGAGGTGTCTTGGCCGATGAGACTGTGAAGGCAGCAGCTACGCAGAATTCATTGGGGCAGGGAATTGGCTGTAGTCTAAGCAAGCAACTAGGTGGGTGATTTCATCCTTTGGGTTTGAATTGCTGTGTGTTCATCCTTTGGGTTGGTATTGCTGTATTTTGCATTTGGGGATTGATGTGAATGAAGACATGTGTGAGGATAATAAGCAATACGAATCCGTGTACGTGGAATAGAATCAAACAAACCTCACTGAAGTACTTAATTTCTTAAAAACAGTTACTAACAGTTCTGTGGAAGGATTGGTTCCTGGCATGGGATCCTAGGTAGTGTCAGTGTGATCTTGCATGGCAGCCTACAAAAGTACTGCTCCGGTGCTTTCACAGGTTGTTTTAAGGTGGAAGGCATGTATGGAAAGACTAAAAGGTTATTAGTACAACTAGGCCTGAAACACACCCTCTGTTCAGAGACCACAGGCTTAAGTATAGTTATAGATGAAGAACACTTCCTTTCATTGCAGGTATGAAGGAGCAGAGTATTTCTGAAAATTCTCATTTCCCTGGGAGTACATCTAATATGGAATTTGTACGTTGTCGTCAGTGTTTCTCCTCCAGTTGTGAATGCATAGCGTAAGCCACAAGTTGGGAGAAGCTGGAAGTGAGTAAGTTCATAACTGCTTTGCTTGACAAGTCTGCTTTTAAACTTGAAGTCAGTTCATCTTACTTGGTCCTCTTTGGTGGTAAGGATGTGCTGAACTGGAGAGACCAGGATGAACTATGGAGTAGCAGCTCCCAGCTCACATTCAGAGAATGGGCATGAATGTTTAACTTCAGAGGGTTTGATGAAAGGAAAACCACCAGAGGATTTGAACGAAGGGGAGGGAGAAGCTGGAAAGAAATGTGAGGAAGAGCATCGGAGTGTGTGGGTATGCAAAGCTGTGGATTTCCTATTCTTTTTGAGACCAAAGAGATGCTTAAGCAAAACCTTACTGACTTCATGCCATGTGTATATATATAAAAAAACATGTGGGAAAAAGTGTAGCAGTCACTTGGTCAAGGTAATTGTGATCTATTTGTGTTTTCATCAGTTGAGCCAAACTAATGCCTGGTCTCCTATCCATCTGCATTGTATTTAAGCAATTTATTTATTTTTAGAAAAGTAATTATTTAGGGTTTTGTCTCTTTAACTTAATCTTCCTTGGAAATAGCTGTTTAACTTTTTCCAAATAATACTTCTGTGTGAATATTCTCCCCAGTTTTGTAAAGGATGTTGCACAATCTTATGTAAAAAGTGGGTGTGTACAATAAGGATCTGTCCAACCTGATGTGATGGGTATCTTATTTTAGGTCAACGATAGCCTCGTCCCTGAAGCCACCTTAACCCCAGGAATTTTTATGGTAGGTGTTAATCTCCTTAGATCACTGTGACCCAACAAGATTTTTCCCTTGACTCCCCTCCTATTTTAAGTGCCTTGATGGAAAAACTGAGAGGATGCAGCCAGAGGTTGACTGGAGAAATTGTGGTATCACTAAGCAGGGAAAATTTGATTTGGCCAGCTTTGTCAGCAGCTCTTGTGCTCAATAGTGGTTTTCACCGATCCTGTCCTGTCCTTATGGCAACTGTTTGTGTGTGTGTTTAATCTTACTCTCCCCTAAACAAAGTAAATGCAATAAATTATCATGATTGTTATGAAGCTTTTCCTGCTACGATTTCATCAGTGGCATGGTGTTTTCTCTCTTCACTTCCACTGTCCCACTCCTCATGTCTTTTGCAGCTGCCTTGTTCATTGTTGCTAACCTCTGCAGGGCACAAACTGTATCTTCTGTGCTGCATCTGGACTGGACATAATAGTGTTGTTTTTCTTGGTTAGCTTTTAAATTCTACTCTGAACTTGGTTCCTAATTATATCATACATGGGATAACAAAAATGCAATTAAAAAGCTTTAAATGATCTACTGCAGCTACATAACCTGATGTGAGTTTCTTGAAAGTCTGTTTTGCCTGCAGAAATTCAGGCAAGTAGCAGTTACGGTAAAAAACAGGTTAGGTTCTTCAATGTTTTAAGATGTCCTAAGGAATCTATGCCCACTGGTAGAAGGAAGTAGTGTAGTGGTAGGTATGCTTCAAGGGTGTTTGTAGGGAATTGCATTATTAAGAGGTTCTCACAAAGGCCAGTCACTACTCAGTTTTATGCAAAGGCTTGTGGTTGCAGGTGCTTGAACGATCCTTTCGATGCTGAATTAGGTGTTTTGTGTTTGGCTCTGAATAATGTTGAGATACAGGGCAGCACAACCATTCTGCTGGTGGTGGGGCTTGGTGATCCACTGTTGGCTGGAGGGAATGGCAAGTCAGGCTCTCTTGATTCAGATGGAGCCATAGGAACCAGTGCTGACAGGTGTAACACAAGTGTTACAGGGTGTTTTCACCTGGAAGTCACAGTGAACTAAGTGACACCACTTAGTCTGACTGCCAAGTAGAAGCTTGCCCTGGATTTGCAGGATATGAAAAGGGATGTTTGTGACCTCCAAATGCATTGCTGCTTTTGAGGACAGAGGAATTTCTGAAATTGAATTTCACAGTTGTTAGCTGTAAATTAATTTGTGCATATGGATGTAGTATGTGAAGAAAGGGAAGGAATACTACTGATTAAAAGAATCCTGACTCGAGTTTATTGTAGTCTTGCCTAATTTTCTCTAATTAATGTGCTTAAGGTATCAGAGCTGTAACTTCAGCTGTGTTTTGTCTATATCCTTTATTGCTTCTTGACATGAGATTTTAAACTTGCTTTGAGTAGCATAGGTTTTTATAAGTATAGTCCAAGTATTATAATTTAAATACGAGTAGATTTACACCACTTTGTCACTGAGGTCCCTGATGTGCTATATTAATTTTGGAGTAATTATGTGTATATCCAGTAGAGAGCACTAGCAACACTGCTATCTTTTAGTTGTCATTCCCATCAAATTACTCAGTGTATGGAGTGTTGGGCTGGGGCTGGGACTGTAGGTCTTCCTCTAAATCAGTGAGTGGCTGAAGCTCTGCCATAAATATTTTGGTGAGGTGGGGGAGAATGTAAAGCAGGAGACCACAGGAAACGCTAAACTAACGTTTACCCACCATTTGGAGTTGCAGCAATACCCTGGTCTCTCCTTTGCAATGGAAAACTAAAGGAAGTTTTAATGTGGAAGCTGATCAGTATCTCTCTGGGCAGTTGGTGCTGGGACTGTCAGACTGCTGGGATAAATGGCTGACTACTGGTGGTCCAGATAGCTTAAAGTTCTCAGAGAAGTCAGTGGTATAATCAAGGTGGTTTCTACCTGTGTGTGTGTATGCAAAAATCTTATTAGCAGTGGCTAAAAAAGCATTTTTGTTAATGTTTTAGTGCCTGACTTGCTTCACAACCAAGACAGCTAAGCTGAATATGAGAGTTTACTGAAGCTGAAATTCTAGAGTCCTCATGGATGATGTAGCTTGAGTGAGACTAATTTGTCTTTGACATGTCACTTGGAATTGTGGCCAGGAGTTTTAAAAATAGCAATCCTTTTACTTTGTGAAAAAATTAGATGGAGTCAATGAGAAAATACAAACACCCATTAAAAAAATGTTTCAAAATAACTTTAGGAGGGAATCTCAAATTTGTGTCCTGGGTAAAATGTCGCACCATGCTGCCCAGCAGTCCAACTTGGTTTGCTCATAATAGCTCAGTGAACTGTTAACCTTACTTCTGGAGCGTGAAGATGCTGCCTGTAGGAGAGAAAGATGTTCTAATTCTCCCTTAAGGTTATAGAAGAATTTTAATAATGTGACCAGTGTAATTTAATCTTCCTAAATATACAGGCAATTCGAAACAATCATACTGCGAGAAGCATGAGTTCAAGTAATTCATCTCAGTCTTGGGTGAATTGAAGAATAACTGTCTGGAGGCAATATCTTTATTACATTATTTTTAGGGACCTAAAGCAAAAAAGCAACAGCCACTCTGTGAAGCTGAGCATGAACTTGTAGCATTAGCTCTAGGCTTATTGTATTAGCTGATGTTTGGTTTGAATTCAGTTGGGAGACCGCAGTATTATCTTGGAAACAACTCCCTATTTTTATCGTTGTTACTTTACTGCTAATAGAGGAAATTCTATTCAACACATGGGGGAAAAGATCTAAGCATAGGCAAGTTAGTGTATTTATCTAAATAAGCTGTGTGACTTTTATCATTAAAAAAATAGTATCTTTCTGTGTTTAAAGTGAAATTGGTATGGAAAATCTGCTTGCTGGGGGGAGAACGCTTATTGGTTAGAAGAATTTCAGGTTTTTCTCAGTGAAAATGGGTGCTTTTAAGAGGGCAGTTGTAGTTGTTGCTGGGAGACACATGAATTTTTTTGTATTGGCTTTTGATAATAATGCAGTTAATTAATGTGGCTATCACAACAGTTAATTCTCTGGTTTTAGCTGCATTTGTCAGTTGGTCCTAAAACCTACCATCTGGTAACAATCTGCATTTAAGTACTGGCCTGCCTGAAATTCATGGGAGTCTTGCCATGGACTTCAGCAGGTCCAGGATTTCACTCTACTCTTCATCTTGTATGACTATTGCTATTCAGGGTGTGGCAAATATACTATTTTCTGCATCCTGATTTATGTGAGCATTTGCTGAGCAGATGTTGGAGGCTAAACTTGTTCATTTCCATCCATCTCTGCAATAGCAAGTGAAAAAGTGAGGCCATACCAGTCTCAGGTGTGATTCTATTCACTTGGGATGCTTATACTGATCCCAGTGTCTGATGAGTCAGAAAGATCATGCTGGATTTTTAAAATGCAGCCATAAACTAAACAGTGATTTATTACTTGGGCCATTGTGAGCGGGCTGACCGAGCCGATACTGCCGACACGCGAGTGGCTAGGGAAGGGCTGGCCTGAGCCAGGCTGAAAGAGCGGGGGCCAGGCGGCTGTGCTGGGCTTCCAGTTCAGCTGCTGATGTGGTGCTCTTCCTTCTCCAGATCACTCCTTGAAGTGGGTCACCACCGAAGCACCTGCGTAAGGGAGTGAGCCTTTATAAGTTCTCATTTCCCAGGTTCCAAAGTAAGATTAGCCCTTGCTGGTGGGCTTAAAAGAACAGTAAGCAAAACCTCCTTTGGCAATCTTTATGATTTTTTTTTTCACTGTTCTTGCTCATACAATACCTTGTGTGCTTCGGTAGTTCAATAACCTTGGGGAGGAGGGTGTTTGTCAAAAACCCAGTTTACAGTGTAGATAAAATAAGAACACATAACTGGCATATCTCAGCCAGAACCCACTGTGGGAGTCACTCTCACAGTTATAACTGGTGCTTGCCAGCTCCTACTGAGCCTGGTATTTTCCCATTGCATTGTTTTTACTGATAGCTTCCATTCAGTAATAACAGAAATCTTTGCAAGGGTGAAAGGGATTAACACTCTTTGTAATTGAGTAAAGAAGTGTTACGTGATTTCCACAGCCACTGAAGAATGTGAAGCCTATGTGACAAAAGTCATCTCACGATTTAATCTTTGTTCTTTACTGAAAACATTTGGTGAGCATTTTATGCCATGTTCAAATAGAAGATCTTTCCTGTTTTGAACCTCTTCTGGGGAGGAGCAGTAAATGAGGGAGGAAGGCTGCCAGAGACAATTAGTAAAATGCCCAGCTCATATATATATATATAGTCAAGAGACTATGCTGTACAGGGGTTTGTGTTGCAGAGCATGGAGTAGATTTTTGAGCAATGATAGTAAGGCAATAAAGCAGTCAGAGTAAGACAGTATCCTCTTTTTCTTTTTTCCCCTCATGTTTTCCCAAGGAAGACTTATGTGGCAAAAACTGTTTAAATGTTGTTACTGCTTAATTGGAAACTCCTGATATAACAGCAGAGGACTGAAGCTCAGCTGAACAGCAGAGTGTGCTTGAGACAACTCCCCCATTGCAGAGGGATGTTGTCGGCCTCCAGCATTCAGACCCGTTAGACCCCCACTGCTCGGAGG
Organism: Zapornia atra; assembly: GCA_013400835.1. Classification (NCBI taxonomy): domain Eukaryota; kingdom Metazoa; phylum Chordata; class Aves; order Gruiformes; family Rallidae; genus Zapornia; species Zapornia atra. The sequence goes on from VZTU01013973.1 coordinate 6,124, forward strand.
GCAGAACAACCACAATAATAAAAGTTTCCGTCTGCTTCTGGTTAGGAGTTAGCATCTCATCTTAACCTCCACAGTGATCCATGCACTTGAGACAGCCAGGCTGATTATTTCCATTAGCAAGAACCAAGATCACACCCTGAAAAGCTCCATCTGGTCCAAACCTGCTGTAGATCGCCTGCTGAGCGATGCAGGTCACGAAGATCATCACCCTGATGTCCCATGTGCTGCTGATGGCAGCTTCCCATCCTTCCCATACTGCCTTGCTGTTCCAAACTCTCTGCAGGACTATCAGTCAGATGTGGTTTTCCTTTTGTGTGTGTGGCCTTCTGCAGCCCGTGTGTTGTGCAGTAGCCACAGACGTGTACAGTAAACATAGAAGATTTGCATAGAGCAGCCAGAATTCATGTTCAGGTTGGGCCTTGGCTTTGCTGCTGTGTGTCAAAAGAGAGGTGAGAATGATCACAGGCTCTAGACCGTTGGCATGAAGCTTTCAGCTCCTCCTTGGTTGCCCTGCTTCTGTTTCCCTCCCCTCCAGCCCAATCATCCAAGTCAGGTAATTTACGCCTACCTACTGGAAGGAAGGAGAGGTGATTGATGGTGTTGTTTTTAGCTCTTGCAAGGTGCTCTGAGGCTGCGGTGGTGACTGCCAAGAGAGAACCTAAGCCTATAAACACCTGCAAATCTTGGTCATGCCTCAACCATTTGTGAATTCTCCAGGAAGATTAAACACATGGGAATGAAGCTTCATACTACATCATCTCATTCCTGAGTCTACTTAGTATTTGATTAATGCAGAGATAGGAAGTTGGTGAACATTTAGTTTAATAAGCACTTTTGAATTTGGGGCTGAAGTATGCTGTTTACATAGCAAGTCATTTGATTTGTTGGGGGTTGGGAGGAGGAATGCCTGGTGAGCTCTCTAAACTTTGTGTATTGGCAGTGTCTGGCCAGTACAGCTTTATGCATAGTTTTTAGATCTTTTTCTGTGCACAAAGTTCTGTTACTGGCAAAATTAGTATGAAATAGTAGTTCAGAACCTTGTAGATTTTGTTGTTGCTGAAACTGTGTTGGGTTTTTTAAACAGAAAAAGCTACTCAGACTAGCATGCCAGTACTTGCACTAAGATTTCTAAATTCCACAGTATATTTTATGGTATGTTTCTCAGTCTTTCTCTTCCAAATGATCTCTAATAGTATGTAGGAGCTGTTTCACATCAGTCTTTATCTGGACTCTGTGTCTGTCATGCCCCCTTAGAAATAAGCTCTGAGGAGTGGGGTTTGCATGCTGACCAGAGCCAGTTTCTGTTTCAGAAGACATATTGACACCTTATTCTTCTGTCATCTTACAGGTGCTTCATATTATAAGTAGAATCTTAATGTTTTTAAGATGTCTGACATATTAAACATAACACAGTGCACAACCCTTTCTGCAGATGAGCATTGACCAACAGAGTGAAGGTGTGGAAAATCACTTAGGTGTAGTAGTAACTAATTAGACTAACTCAAATTAGACTAAATTGATAGTTTTAATGATTCTTGAGCTTATAAATGTGCCCTAGAGTCTTAAGAAAGTTTAATAGGTGGATAAGCCAAATAAGCAACAGACATCTCTCAGAAGTGAGAGAGATCCTATCCTCTCCTCTTACCTTGAGCTGGCTTCTGTCATTGTGACTGTGTTTAAAATAATTTAAGCACTTCAGTGCCTTTCTGTTCCCCTGAATGTTCCCACAGATATTCTGGCTTGCTTTCAAAACAGTGTGGGATGGGGTGTTGGGTTTTTTGGTTTTGTTTTTTGTTGGGTTTTTTTAAGCATAGTAAATTGTGTCAACCTACTTTGTAACTGGACAAGTGTTGGTGTCAGCACAAGGGAGGGGGTGACCCTCCCTTGTGGGGACTGAAGGGAATGGGCTGGGAAGGGGGTATTGCAGAAAGAGAGAAGGAAGCCTTCTGTTTCTAGAGGGGCTGGCATGTTAATTTGACTCCATTTTATCAGTGTTGTATACTTGCCTTTCCACGTATTATAGATGTCCCCTTCAGAAAGCTAAAGGAGTGTGAGGAAAAGTGGTGAGATGCCCTGCCTGTTAAATTAAGGATGCAAAATCCTGCTACCTAATTAATTCACTAAGGAGATAGATGTATCTTTGTATCTCATACTAATGTGTGAAGATGTTAAAACTTGCATTAGCAGACAGAAGGCACCATAATAATAACAGCAAGGATGGAGCTGACCTGCTCCTGATTTATTAATGGCACTAGTGGAATTTGAGCTGATTTATCAAGATGAGACTTTATCGTGCTTACTACTTCTACACAAATAGCCCATAAATCATTCATCAATTACATCTCATTGAAAGTTTTGTTGTATTTTTTTCTCAAACCCCTTTAGGCATAGAAAATTGTTTTGATCTGTGTTCACATGTAATAAAGCTATTTCTCCCTCCTCTTACTGTATTTTGGGTTGGGTGGGGGTGGAAAAGATTAAGGATATGGCAGATTTGTTGTGCCCTTAGCATTAGTTTGAAAGGACAGGAGTTTGGGGTTGGACCCGATGATCCCTCGAGGTCCCTTCCAACCCCTACGATTCTGTGATGCTCATGTGGTGTTAAAAGGCTGTGTGGGGGCGGTCTGAGGTGCTCTGGGAAAGCTTGGCATTCTGGGTCACTCAGGTCTCACTGTTTAATATAGAATCATAGAATCACAGAATCATAGAATGGTCTGGGTTGGAAGGGACCCCAAGGATCATAGAGCTCCAACCCCCCTGCCACAGGCAGGGCCNCCACTCTTTCTGTAAAAAACTTCCCCCTAGTATCTAATATAAACCTTCCCTCCTTTAGTTTTAATCCATTCCCCCTTGTCCTGCCATTATCTGCTCTTTTAAAAAGTTGAATCCCCTCCTGCTTATAAGCTCCCTTCAGGTACTGGCAGGCTGCAATGAGGTCCCCCCGCAGCCTTCTCTTCTCCAGGCTGAACAAGCCCAGCTCCCTCAGCCCCTCTTTGTAGGGTAGGTGCTCCAGCCCTCTAATCATCCTCGTGGCCCTCCTCTGAACAGTTCCACATCTTTCTTGTATTGGGGACCCCAGATCTGGACACAGTACTCCAGATGGGGCCTCACAAGGGCAGAGTACAGAGGAACAATCACCTCCCTGTGGCAAACTAAGGCTTTTCTGGATGTTTCAGAGTAAGGGAATCCTGCAGTACCTACCCAGCTGGATCTAACACTTAGCGTGTTCCTCAGGACACGAGCTCTTCTCCATGAGCATGCAGTAGCTGATACATGAAGGTCCCCACACTTGGTGCAGGATTTGTCCTTGGAGTAGGGAGTACAAGTGCTGCTGCTGCTACCAGATGTGCAAGGAGACAGTTTTCATGGTCCATCAGTAGATGGATGGAAAACAGCCTCGTGTTCTGGTAGCTAGCAGGGCATGAGGAGAGGGAGGACAAACAGTGGCTTTGGGTTTTGTTCTGTCGATTGGGTTTTTTTTTTTCTGCAAACAGGAAGCAGCATTTCTACCCTGGGCCCTACCTCGTAGAAGCAACAACAAAAAAAGAGGAAACACCCAGTTAAAAATGATTGACACAGGGAAGGGAAATATTCTTTGCTGAACAGATATGTTTTGTGAGGAGAAAAGTGAGTAGAAGAAAGAATAAGCCATTCTGAATGGGTGCAAAAGGAAAAATTGTGGATTTAGGAAAAAAATGTAGCCCTGGAATAAGATAGCTAAATGCCATAATCGAAACCAAAACTCTGTCTGGTAAGTAATAGAAACTGTCACAGCAGATGAAAATTGGTAAGAATACAAGCTAACAGTACCAGGAGGGAAAGATTGCTTGGAGGGCTTTCCTATAATAGTAGGACATTTAGTGCCTCAAGGCAAGCCAGTGAGAAAGCTGCTCACATGAAGGGTGGTTTGGCATCACTCTTTGCAAAATATTGTTTTTGGAGTGCTCATCTTTAGTGCCTGGTGACGTTTCTTCAGGGAAGGAGACTGCACATTTCTATAGCACACAAGTGCCTGAAACCATACTGAGCCCTGGGGGATTCTTTATACGGTAACCAAACACAAGCCTGAACTGCTAGTAAGGTCGGTGTCCTTCAGGCAGAACTTGTTATTCAGCAGAAATACAAGGGCATTTCAGTCTATTTAAGGTGTTTTCCTTTCCTTGGACACTTCGTTCTGCCTTCCTATCAGTTATGTAGCTAGTAGAAATGTTTGGATTCCTTGCTTGTGGTTGGATTGAAATGTTTTGTTACATTTTAGTTGACTTGGTGGTGTTGGACTTGATGATCTTAGAGGTCTTCCAAACCGTAAAGATTCTATGATTCAGCCCCAGAAAGCCTAGACCTTTTGTTTCAGTACTCAGTCTCTTCCTAGGACCTACTGGGAGGACTGTACACCCATCAGCATAGTAGGCTTTTCTTCTGCATGTGCACCCTTGCCCCCAACCAGGCTTCCAGCAGCAGTTTTAGAAACTGTGTACTGAGTATGATACCTTTCAGGACTGTTGTGGGAGACAGTGAGAATAAACATCTCAGTATGATGCGTACAAAATGTATGACAACTGCATCTATGAGAGGAATAAAGCTAACAGCGATGGATCCCAGAATTGCAAACTGGGAGTTGGGATTGAGTTAACACAGGCTTCCAGGGAAAGGAGAAGGAGGACGTGGCACCAATCAGATAACAGAAGGAAGGAATTCACTGTTGAGAAGGAAGAATGATACATGGATAAAGCGTCTGGAGCAGAATCCCAAATCACCTTGTGTTAACACTTGGGAAAGTTGCCCACAATAATTGTACACCCCTGGATATACATAGAGAAGTCAGGAAGAATTAAACAACAAAACCATAATGTCTTAAGGAAATAGGGTAAATTTATAAAACTTACAAAATATGCCTGTTTTAAAACACTATGAAATAACTTGCGGGAATGCTTAATGTGGACTAAAATAACCTTTTGTCAACAGGACATAATTGGCTCTGGTTCTTTTGAGTATTTATACCAGCAGATAGGCTCTGTACAGGAGTTTTAAGTTACTGTAACCATAAAAGAGAAATTGGGAATGTGAAGAGAATAAAAGTACTCACTTTGCCTAACTTAAACCACTGACAGAGGTCAGATTCCCAGGCTTCCTCCACTGCTGGTAGAAGGAGGGACAGAGAAGGAGGAGATTGGCTTTCTGGAAAGTTTTAAAGCTTGTAGAAACTGAAACAGCTACCATAAGTTTCCAAGCTTGACATTAAAGAAGAATCTAGGTGAACTATTTTTAGTGCCTGTATCAATATAATTGTATGTCAGTGAATAGTGCTGTGACCGAATGAGGTGATTGGAAAGTGATCTCTGCTTACCTGGTAGTAATTGGGATCAGTTGGTTTTGTGTGACTGATTTATATATTGCCAGATAAAAATATGCTGCAAAGTAAATCGTGTCTAAATAAAAAACAGGCCATTGATACCGAGGTAACATCTTACAGTTTGTGCAAGCCTGACCACTGGACCTTAAAAGTGACTCAGCATGTAAGAAAATGTTCTTGGACTATTCATGATGTTGTATGGGTTGGAAGGGACCTCCAGAGACAAATTCCAATCCCCCTGCCCAAGCAGGTTCCCTAGGACAGATCCCACAGATAGGGCACCCAGTCAGGTCCTGAATGTCTCCAGAGAAGGAGACTCCATACCCCCCTGGGCAGCCTGTCCCAGGGCTCTGTCACCCTCACTGTGAAGAAGTTCTTCTGCATATTGGTGTGGAACTTCCTGTGCTCCAACTTGCAGCCATTGTCCCTTGTCCTGTCCCCACAGAGCACTGAAAAGAGGCTGGCCATTTCCCCTTGTGTCCCACACTTGAGATACTTATAAATATTAATCAATGCCAAGATAATTATGATCTACTGAGAGCGCCAGTAAAGATTCACTTCTTGAAGATCTTGTTACCATAATCTGTCACTTACTGTTTCTAGATCCATGACTTGGAAACCTTCAACCATTTGTTACCTGACCTTTCCATACTAGGGTTTTTTATTCTATTCCAGTGAGAAGTTCAATAGGAAATGGGGGGAGGGGAGAAGTGCCAGAAATACAAACCCTATGTTGTCTTTCAGAAATCTCTTACCTGTCTGGATCAGTCTCTGTGCTAAGCTGTGGTACCCTTAGCCTTTCACTCTGCATCATTTCAGAGTGCAGTGACGAGAGGTGGCTGGGCCTGCCTCTCTTGGCAGCCCCTCTGGGAAGAGGGGAGACTCCAGCAGAGTACAAATACAACTCCAGAATGCTGACTTCTGTTTTGAGGCACTTGGGCGGAGGAACGTACAGGCACTTGTGTCTTACTGTGGAACCAGAAGTGAGACATAAGCCAAGCTGAAAGCTGAGCTGTAGGATTTTTGCCAGTGGTCTGTACGTGCAGTGTCTGTACAAAATCTCAGCATTCTGGAGTCAGTGCACTGACAAAAAACATCACAGAACTCTGGGATCGATCTAAGCAAAGAGTAGTTACTGGGCAGGACATGCTGAATTGAGTAGAACATGGTAAAAGTTACTCAACTGACCTTCGCAGTATGATGAAACCGGAGAGAAGTTGTCACACACACCTTATATCCCTGGGAAGCTGGGATAGAGTGACCTGGCCAAAACTAGGTTGCTGGTGGTTAAGCTGGTAGTTGTGCTCTCAGCATGATGTCAGCTGCCCCATGAAGAATAAAGGTGAAAGCGTAAATTGCTTATTTAATGCTTAGCAGGCAATTAGTTATTTAGAAAAGAATTGCAATAAAAAAAGACTCTGGTGTGGGTGTAAAGGCAGGAGCTTTGAAGTCTGGCTGTGACTGTAAGTTATGCATACTTGTGGTCAGGGGAATCTTTCTATCTAGTGTGTTTCCAAAGTTCAACTTTTTTTAAAAGACAGCTATATTTAATTTTAAAAAGAAGCTATCCTGAATGCCTGAGCATGTATGTCACCAGAATTGGTTATTTTTTTAAAAAATGGATATAGGAGAGTCAAGTTGGACTGCTGGGGTTTTGCGTCCCATCCCAGCCTTTGTGCACTTGGAAAGAAATGAGGAAGCAAGCTAGAAATGTAGGACTCTAGTTTCTGAGCAAGCCAGCTCCTTCTCTTCAGACTAGAGAAAGGATTTGCCATTGTGTCTGTGTGAAATTTAGGTGCAGACAGATAATGCAGGCAGAGCTTTGTATTTAACCAGGTAGATGGATTTACAGAAATTAAAATTATGCTTTTTGAAATCTTGCCCTAGAAGTGTTGTAGCAAAATTTTGCCATGGAAAGCCAGTAGGGTTTTTTGTCCCTCTGGAAGTTTTTCCAAGGGCTGAATGTTTGTTAAAAGCTTTGGAATTTTATGGTACTGCAGAGTTTCCTTTTTATTCCTTTCTTCCCCTTCCCAAGTTAATGAAAGCATAAGAAACCATTCATGATGCAAAGCTCTGGGCTTTTGTGTTCTTAGGATAAGCAGCCAACAAGGTACTTGGTATGGGGAAGACCAGGAAAGCAGAAAGAGGAGGAAAACAAACTTCTGTATTTTGCTGCTTATGTAGGCAGCAGAAGTAACAGGATTTATAGCTGCGGAAGAAAATCACGTAGCTGTTTCAAACCCTCAATTAAGGGCAATGTAAATTATTAAGAATCAGGTATCAGTGAAAAATGGCATCTCAAGTAAGCCTTTTCCTGGAAAGTGAAGATTTATTTTTTTAAAATCTAGAACAGAGTGGTTTGTTCTGCAGCCTTAGCTGGCGACCGGGGAGAGTCCTAGGTTGTCCCCCCAGGTCTCCCTGGCAGGATGCTCATCGAGAGGGGAGAGGGACAGCCAACATGCTGCAGGGGAAGTGTGAGGCTCACATCCTAATGATTGTCATTGACTAGATCTGGCCCCTAGAGCTTACATCCCCATGTGAAAGTGGAGATTGCATCTTGTTTAAACTGGGACTCAGCATTTGGTTCGTGCTTTTCCTCTTCTAAGTATGCTCTGTGTAACACCGGCCATACCGCAGTTTCACCAGCTATACAATAGCAAAAATTACTGTATTTCATCTTGGGGAGTGCTGTCAATGTATAAATGAGTAAAGTATTACAGCAATAGCAAACATAGGGGAGCAAAGTAAGGAGAAGCATTACTGAAAACCTTTCTTTATTGCACCTCCTGTGCCCACAGAAGACATTTGGCTAAAAATGATTGTTTAGTGGAACTGAAACTAACACGAGAGATAGAGTGATAGATTTGTCTTGGCTGGAAGGGACCTTTCAGATCATCAAGTAAATCCTTCTCATTATGAAACTAATGGCCACTGGTTTGCAGTGTGACTGGTTTTGCAGGCTTCTCCTTTGGAAAAGAGATCAAATACTTTGAAAAGACATGTTACCTTGGCTTGTGTGCTGCTGCATGCCACCTCTGAGGAGCCCACTGCGCAGTCATGGCTAGACAATGGAGATCCCTTCTCGTGAGGTTAAAACAAGGTGATCATAAAAAGGTATGCAACCTGTAGGTGCACTTTAAATTGGCTTTCTCCTCTCTTCACAGTCCACAAATAGAATGGAAATTCAAGAAATGAATGTTTCTTACCAGCAGCATTTAAAGACAGCATGTTCTCTTATGTAAGCAACATGTTTTCAATAAATTGTTCCAAGCTGTACAAATGTGTTTGCCAATCCTCAAAGCAATCATTTGCAGCCAGTTTTTTGGATGATAATAAGATTAATGATAAAATAACACTGAAAACAATTTTAAAATAACCTTAGGGATTTAATATAAATCCATAAATACAAGGAAATTCTGAGTGAAGGCAGCCAGAGTGTTTTTAACTTAGTCTTGTTTTGCTTCCCAGTTACAACACATACAATTGTTCATGAGGAGAAAGGGGTCCAAGCACACTTGATAAAAGTACAAGCCATATGTGCTATTTGAAAGAGCTGTAAGCATGGCAATGCTAAGAGGATGTTGTGTTTATCTTAATTACAAGTGGTTCTGTGTGTTTGTTAGAATGGCTCAACAGTTTTAAAGAAAATATTATGGATTTTATTTCCTCTGCTTATTTTTAAATGCTGTGTGACTAACGTTACATCTTGTTGTCATCAGCTTCTTCTAGTGCTCAAGTTCAGAGTGTAATAGTGATTAGTGTAGCTAGACTTCAATTTTCTTGCAATAAAACATATTAAACCTTCCATTGCAATATATTATACGATTAATCTTACTATGAAATCATTGTTATCTCTTTATCTATGTAACATCTTTGCTATACAAATATTTGCCATAATTACTGTGTAAACAGTGCTCCAAGATAAAATTTCCTAATAATTTGATGCTATTTCTGTTTGTATAAACAAACAGGAGAGACAGCCCACGGAAAGACTAAGCTGGTACTGAAATAGGTCTGACCAAGTACTTTTTGGGAAATGGATATGCCTGTTACATCATGTACAGTTTAATCTTGGTGGGTAAGTTTATAGAAGTTAAAAAGATACTACTCTCAGTCCTCAGTCAGGAAGCCCTTTTCCCATATTAGCTGAAAGAAATGCAAGTTCAGATATGGGCTGTGGGATCACTTTCCCCCCATGTTCTTCCCAGGTACTCTTTATCTCATGCATTCCCTATTCTCCAAGTGCCAGCTCTGAGACCTGAGACAGATTTGCAGAAGTCTGAGAACACACAGCTACAGCTGTGTCAAGCCATATGCTCAGAAAAATAAAAATTACAAAACAAAAATAAAACTCTACTTCTTGGCTGGATACCCAAAAACCATTGGATACACTTGGCTTTTAAACTTCACATTTCTCAGATGCAAATCTGTATAATGGGGATAATAATACTCACTTTGCATGGTTTTTATACTGCTGTGCTTCTTTCAAAGGCGAGTTTTTATGCCAGATTTCTTAAGCTTGTGGAAGATGCAAACAAGGAAAATTCTACTGAGTAATTGTACAGACAATAACAGGATTTATCAGCAGGCTGGAAACTTTAAACGTGCTGCTCACACCTGCAACTTGATCTGAAGGAGCAATTGTTAGTGGCAATAGGCTCTAAACCTTCCTGCCGCAGAAAGGCCTTGTCAAGTCCAGTGTGCTTGTTGCAGACAGCATCTCTGAAGAGTTGCATTACAAAGTCCTGGCAGGTCTCTACTGAACATGTGCAGACTGGAATACTTCCATCCATTTGCCACATTGCTGAATTTCATTTTATTTCCAGAGGACAGTCCCTTAACTCCCCCCATACCCTGAATTTCTAGTCCCTGCTCAAAGCTACATGTAGGCTAGAGTTTTCATATGGAAGCTGTAGCATCAGGAAAATAGCACCTCTCTTTTCAGCTTCATTCTTGGAAATTAGCATGGGGTTTGGCAGAAAATTTTGTTTAAAAAAAAAAAAAAAATTGAAGATGCTCATGGGATGAAAGAAATCAGGTCAAAGAGTTAAAAGTGCAAAACTCCAGGCACTGTAAGAAGGGGTCTAATAAAGAGAAGGCTCTGGCAGCTAACATAATAATGATCCTACTGTATTAGTCTGTAATTAGATCATTTCCTTCTGAGATGGCCAAGAAGTAAATCCCTATAAATACAAGCTTATGTGACACTGCTGATCAGATAATATCACTCTCATACAAGTCACAGCCCGAAATCCAAAGATGTAAATGTATAGAAATACAAACTCCCCTCACAGATAGGAATGATCAGGACTTTGCACCATCAGCTTCAGGCACATGAGGCGAAGGGAGGTCAAATAATTTGCTCCCCCCCACGCCTTTACCCATCAGCCAAACCAGGATCCAACAGAGCTTTATGCCAAGCCATGATCCAATTGCAAGATACCCATCAGGGACCGGATGTTTAGGCACGTGCGTCATGGAAACAAAAGCACTATTCATCCTTTTCACACTCAGCGTTGGGACATGGAAATCTCCCAGAAACTGTGAGCTGCAACTTGTTACTTCAGAAGACAGCCCTTCCTGAAGGTATGCCATGCATCGATGGCACAGGTGACTGGGTTCATGATGTCTGTACAGTGTTACTGGTTTAGCTCCATGCAACAGACCTCGTGGCAGAGGAACGTGTTAAGGTTTTGCAGAGCTCAGGGTTGTGCTATAGGGAGCTGAACAAAACACTGCTGCTTGGGCAAGCCAGATTTTCTCAGCCTGTCTTCGTTAGGAGAGTTATTGGACAAGGAGGGACCAGCCCTGCATTTGGCTGCCAAATGCAAAAAAACCCCAGGAAAATAACATTCAGGAATCAGATCATTATATGAAGTATATTTAGGGTGTGCTGAAATGCTTGAAAATGCAACTCGTGCGGTGGTTGTGAGCATCACTAATTTAGTCCTTGTGTGTTCATTATGGTGCCATCTTCAGTGGCATGATCTCATCATTATCTTCCCTGCAGCTTCCTTTCACATGCAGACATTAAGGACTCTGTGTGGGCTTTGGATGGTGGGTGATAAGTAGGTCGCTAGCTGAATTGTGAAGACTAAATATCTTGCAGCTATTGAGCTCTTTGAGCAGTTCTGTACTGTAAAGGCAGAGCCCAGTGTAGGGGAAAAAAAAGTTTTAACCCATAAACCTAATGATGTTATCACAAAGCTTGCATGGAAGGGGGCTGAACAGCAATTGTACAGGCAATCTAATTTTTGGCAATACCTGGGTTTAGGAGTGCTGGATATTGCCATCTTAATTGTGTGGGTGGGGCCTGCACAATTGCTTGTGTGTCATTAACGTTACAGAAATGAATAACCATTCAAAAGGTCTTTCCTATGTGTATTGTGTTCTTTAGTCCATGAGGATTAACTCCTTTCTAGGCAAAGCTTCAAAAGGGAAAATTATGTACTATTAAAATAGCCCATTTTAGAGCCTCATATTTTCACTCAGATCTTAATCAAGCTATTATTGTTATTAAAATATTCTGAAGGGAATTCAGATTTCATAAATATGGATTATATTTTTTTCTCTGAGCTGCTTTTGCGTGCGGAGCAAGTTGGAAATGTACACAGAGCCTCTAATGGGACTTGGTGGTTCCCATAGTATTCGCTTACAGTTTCTTCAGTGACTCAGCTGGAGACCCTCATGATCTCTGAAGTCTTTGCCATATTTACTTTCCTGACATCTTTATAAAGTCCCAACTGTGAGAGAGTCTCTTGCTAACTCTGCTGCTTACAATTGTCTCAAGACTGTCATAAAGGCACATTAAGAATCTGAATTACATTGGCTAAGCACAATGAAGCAGCTTAGGATAAAGCTCCTATAGCATGCTATAGTTCCCTTTATTGTGGCAAAGTATGACAGTCTTCTCATGACAGGGGTGGATTGTGCCTTTTACCATCTTTATTGTTTTGGTTTTGTCAGTTTAAACCCATCATTTAATGTTTACCTAATATATCTAGGATTTTTTTTTAGTTGAGCTTTATAATAAGTCATGTTGATAAGCCCAGCGGTTCCGTACCCCTTGCTCGCTTTCGTGGGCCTTCGGTAGCTCTTAGTGAAAAGCTTTGCCTACACAAACGCACAGCAGTCTCTGAACTGCAGCTCAGTAGGAGTAACCATCTCCCCCCTTCCCCACACACTTCGACCATTCCTTCTCCCCTGCAGTAATTTTGCCCCTGACCTTTGGTTCCATTAAAGCGCGTTTGTGATGAATGAGCCTGTAATATCTAAGGTATTCAGGACATTATACACCAGCCAATAAAACACAGGAGGAAGCTAGTAATCACTAGACTTTTTCTCTTTGGGGTGTTCTAGTTGCCTTCAGCCATCTGACAGCCTTCCACTGCTACATGTAGTGGCTAGTAGTCTCTCGTGTTGATGTTTGGTTTTCCCTGTCGGTTTGTTGCTGAGTCTTTCCCAATTGCATTTCTCTGCTCTCCATTGACTGTCTTCTCATTTTATCTTCTTTTTTTTATGCTATACTTTAATACTATGAGTTAGCATGAGTAAAAAATGTGTGACGCAGATCACTACTGCCCAGGTGACCATGACAAGTGTGTAAGCTACAGCAGCTTTACAGAGCTGCAGGCGATGCGGCTTTGGGACATCTGGTAGCTGCCTGCAGCATAACAATCTGATACCAGTGCGAAACAGGGAAACCTAAACCCAGTCTTAGTTCCCATTCTGAATCAGAAATAACTGACCCCTGACTTGCAGGTATGCAAAGGAGAACGGAAATGAGCCAGTAGCTGAGAGCTCCTCTTGCTGGAGCAGCTATGTGTGCCGCCAGCCGGCTGCGGGGTTTCTTTTGGCAGAGATCTTTACAAGTGCAGCGTGGCTGATGCATCGGATGCACTGCAAGGTTATTTCTTTCTAAGCTGTGGCACTAGCTTGTTGGGATTGCTGTTTATATGCAGTAAGGATGCTGGAATAACTATAAAATAGGGGTTTGGCTGCCTGAATCTAAAGTGACCATAGGAGACAGTTGAGGAAAATAAGCACTATGGTAAGAAAAGGAACTGGTATACTGGTGTTGGCTGGATAGAGTTAATTCTAGCTGTGGTAGCTGGTGTGGTGCTACGTTTTGGATTTGTGACTGAAAGAGTGTTGGTAACACACCCGAGTTTTAGCTGTTGCTGAGAGGTGCTTGCACAGTGGTGAGGCTTTCTTATGCAGCCCCACTGCTGAGCAGGCTGGGGGAGGGGGCAGTGGGAGTCGGAAGCGGGCACGACTGGGGCACGTGATGTTGTGCTCAGCAATAAAACCTGGGGGAAAGGAGGAGGAAGGGGGCACATTGAGGGTGTTTGTTTTCCCAAGTGCCTATGACATGTGATGGTGCCCTGCTTTCCTGGGAATGGATGAACACCTGCCTGCTCATGGGAAGTGGGAAATGAGTTCTGTGTTTTGCTCAGCTTTTACTTTACTGTCTTTATCTCAACGCCCAAGTCTTCTTACTTTTGTCCTTCCCATTCTGCCCCCTGCCCTACCTGGGAGGGGTGAGCAAGGGGCTCTGTAGGCCTCAGCTGCACACTGGGGTTAAGCCACAACTGAAGTATAACAGAATTAAACTCCTCTCTGGGTGCAATTCTAGACCACTCGACAGCCCCAGGAAATTATGTTCTCCTGATATTATTTGGAACAGGGTGAGATACACTCCCAGGACCACAGAACTGCTGAGGTTGGCAGCCACATCTGGAGGTCGTCTACTCCAACCCCGCTAGTGAAAGCAGGGTGAACAAGGGCAGGCTGCCTAGGTCCATGCCTGTGGAATTTGGCTTCTCCAGGGGTGGAGACTCCACATTCTCTCTGTTAACCTCTACAATTTTATTTGGGAATAGCTCATAACAAGAGCTACACAGAACACACTCAAACATACTGTTTTTTCAGGAATTTAGAAAATGTTAATTTTTATTTATCTAAACAATATTTCAACCTTATACTTACATCAAATAGGTTAAACCTTTTAGACCAATTGAAAGGGCATTATCACATGTGGAATGGATGGTCAAGTTGCTTCCTTACTCACTTGCTGTAATAGAGTTGCTCTAGAAGAATTTTTTTCTGTTTCTTGTCTTTAGTGACCTTACTTCAGTGACCCTGAAAGTACAATGGGCCAAGCGCTCTGCTGTCATACATGGGATTGATGCCACTAATAATAGGTCTCTTTTTCAGTGATGTTGAGAGAGGCTTTGGCCCAGTGTTTCCCAGCAGTGCTGCAGAAGTCATGCACCTGCTCACATCTTCAGTGCATCACAAACTCAGTCGTAAATGTCCCATGGAGAGCAGAAGTACAATCTTCATTGTATTTTTTAATTAAAAACAAGAAAGTGCATTTCTTCCCTTTGACAGACAAATGGCTGCCAAATTAAATGTGACTGGAAAAGCTTTCCATGTAAAACTGCTTATAAGAGTATTGGAGTATTTTGTCTGAGTAATGCACTGGAATCCATAATTCAGGGCCACAAAGCTCTGAAGTACTTCCAAACGCCCCTCTATAGCGAGGGTCCTGTTATGTCATCACCAGAGGAAGACACCTACCCTGTCCCTCCTTGAAAAGCCCTTACAGTATATAAATTAAATAAGCACAGGGAGACCCCTGGGGATATAAAGATTATTTTTTTTTTAAGAAATAGAGCTTGCCCTGGCCCAAGAGATTTGGATTTAGATTTTCCAAAATTCAGAATTGTTTGAGGGTTGAACGCTTACCCCACAGCCACTTTTAATTTGAAAAATAACTTCCTCTTTTTTTTCCTTCCCAAGGCCGCCTTAAGTGTCTTTAGTAAATTAGAATTAAGTATTGCCAGCTCTACCAACAACTTTGCCTTTACAGATATTCCATTAATAACTTCTACTTAACAGAACGAAGTAGAAAGTAATATATCCAACCTCTCTTTTTCCCACTGTGCAGTCCACTCCCTTGCACAGAGTTCAGCTCTCAGCCCAGACCACCCACATGATGAATGAAGGCTCTGATCTTGCCCTCCAACCACCTGGAACTGGATAACTGCCTTTTAAAACAGACTTCGCTCTCTTTTACTTCCTAATGTCTCAGGTATATTTTTCAGTGTGCTGCAGACAAGGGTAATATCTACTCTACTGTAATTATTGCTGCAGTGTTTACCATTCAGGGAATAGGAAAAACACAGGACAAAAGCTATCAGCACGAAATTTTCCCTAAACTAAAATTAAACCTCATTATCCATTTCTGCACAGCAAGAAAGTCAAGCTTTGGATAGGAAACCCAAGCAAGCCATCTTGCACACCTATAATTCCTGTGATTCTGGAGCCTGCAGGAATTTGGGGGTACATAACTTCTTGGTTCAGAAGACTTGGTGGTACTGGTTGGTGCTTTAGGAAAAACTAGTTCCTTGAATCTGCACGATACCCTGGTGATTAGAGCGATCTGCAAAGAAATGCTCTGGAGAATTGATGTCTCTCAGTGGCCATTACTACTCATACTGCTCTTAGATGTTGGACAAGAACCAGTCTTGTCCAGAGGAGAACACTGAAGGGAACATCCAAGCTTGATGATGTTGTGGTGAGAGACCTGAGAAGCAATGCCATGAACTATGAATGGAAGGATTGGTGAGGTGTTTCATGGGCCTATGGGGGACTTAAGCTTCCTTACTCCTTGGCATATCCACTGAGAGCAGAAAGCAGGCTAGAATGATAGAACTATAATATCATTTTCAAAAGATACCTAAAGGGTTCGTTCCCATCTACCTAACAGCTTCAGAGACGAAGTCTGGGAGGAAAATTACCATCTGTGCTCTGGGAAAGAAAGAACTTTAATTTCACATCTGCTGAAAGCATACCTGACTGGGGGAAGGGCCAGAGAGCAGTGTCCTTCTCAAGGTATCACTGTGACAAACTCATGAAAAATAGAAATTATCAACGGAAATACCATTACATTTTTCTACTGAAGAGCCTCTGTTCCTAGACCCTGTCACAGCATCAGCAATCAAGATTGTCCACAATTTCTCTACTTCTAATTCTTGTTGCACTCATGGAAAACAGGAGATTTTTTTAGAAGGTAATTTTTTTTTTCTGGTGATACGCAGTGCAGAAGGAAGAGGATTAAGGAGATTAAGAAACTGCTGATAAAGACATCAGAAGTGAAATATTGATCAACACCTAACCACATAAATAAAAGATTATTTACTGTAAATGATGGGCTTTGATCTTTGAGTCAAATTCAGCCACGGTGTAACATCAATAATTGACCCTAAGGATTTGTTTGGCTTCTATTTTGAAATGTTCTCATCTCACTTCTGGAAAAAAGATGTGATAACAGATTTGCAATGTTCCTGACCTTCATTCTTTGAGTTTATAATGGCCTAACCTAGCCCACATTTGCATTCCACTGTCTCCTCCTGAACAAACTGAAGCACCTTCCAGATGTGGTTGATATACTGATTATACTTCTGCACTGCAAAAGCTGTATCAAGATTTCTGAAGCACACGTATTAGTTTTTATTTAATTTAGGATTCTGCCTTCCAGTAAACTTGTCTTTTCATAGTGATAAAGCCAGTTCTACAAGGTGCAAACTGGAAGCCTTTTGAAGCTGATTTCCTGCCAGCATGGGAGGAGTCAGTCCCTGCTGCATTAGCATCAGGAGGAGATATGGGTTGAGAGGATTGCAGCCCACCATCAAGCCAAAGAAAGGGAGGCGGAAGAAACACAAACAGACTTGGAATTTTCTTAATTAATCCAGTTGTATCCTGGCTTATCTATTTTGTCTTTCAGACTAAAAACTCCATGGGATACAGGAGTGTCTACATTTCTGGGATTTGTATTATCACAAGAATTATAATTCAGCAGGGATCAAACAGTGCCAGCTATGACAACTTTCTCAGCAGATGGAAAGAAAAGTATGTTTTAATGTGTCAGTACCTGTTTTAATGTGTCTTAAGGCAAAATTCAGCTCCCCTTACAGTCAGAGCTTTAGAAAATGTGTTAGCTATTCATAGGCCTAATATTTTGTTCCTCTCATTATTCACTCAGAAGGCTAAATAATATGTACAAGTGGGCGAATTAATTCAATTGTTGCTAATACCTCTAAAAACTTAACCTGTTTTCCCAGACTAGGTGCTTATTGCAACACTGCATTTTAAAATACATTCCACTGCTTGGAAAAGATCTACTCAGTCCTTTGGAAAAGATCTCTAAGAAGCGAGAAACTAAAAACTGCTGGCCTCATCAATTTTTAGAGCCAGTACTTTCCTCCTTACTTGATGACTGCCAAGAACTTCTATCCACTAAGAGCACACACTTACTCCCTTTGCTTACACGGGTCCATGCGTTTCGAGATTGCCAGCGGTGACTGGGCTGCAGAGTGATTGTTAAATGAAATACTAGGAAGCTGATCCCCCCAGATCCTCCAAGACCAGCCATGTAAATGGAAGCTAACAGATTGTTAAGTGAACATCATTAGATTAACTGGCTACTGAAGGGGGTGGTGGAATTTAAATCTCTCTAAAATGATAGAAAATAGTTTAACAAAAGTCGATGTAAATTTGACAGCCCTTACTCTGCATGGCATGGCCCTTGCTTATATATCAACCTGAGATGAAACTGGTGCTGAAATATTGTGAAAATATAATGTCTGTCTTTCTAGTAACTGGGAATTTATTGTGTTGTCTATGTTCACATTCAAATATATTTTTTTATAAGGCATCCCTCAAACTCTTTTAATGCTCTCCCTATAGTGCTTTTCTATGTGAGCTGCACAAAGATTTCAGATAATAGCCTTTATCAAATGCATTGCTTTCACTACTCTACTGGTTGTCCTATCCCACCTGGCTGTGATAAGTTTTTTACAGTTATTTCCATGGCTGTGCCTGATACAATCGAAGTGTATGTCTCTGGCGGCTCAGTTCTGGAAACAGAGCCCACCTTTCTCTAGCAGCGTTGCTAACATTGGCTCTCTTCATTTTTTTTTAACTAGAAGGCACATGAGGATATTTGCCAGCACCACATTTCAGATTATCCAATTTTCTTCCTTTCAATAACATTAGCTTCTTGTAATTCACGTTCACAAGGCCCTGTGGGAAAAGCAAGACTTTTCTTAGACCTTTTGAGATGTCATGGTTTTATTTTAACTCTAATTTTTGTAAGGGAAACTAACTGAACATGCTGTTCCCATTTTTTTCCTCAGTTTCTTTGGAACATCCTCCTTGGCTGGCCACACATGGTTCCAAGCTAGCTGAATATTCAATTCATAGTGACTTTTTGCTTGCTTTCCACTTTATTTTGAATATCTTGTTTGAATTTTGTTTTTACCACATTCAGTGATGGTTCCTTGTTATCTGATTTTATTGACCCAAGTATTTCGTGCATCCTGCCAGTGACTGACAAAAAGATGAGCATGCTGCTTTTAATGTCATAACTTGCCCCCTTGTTGGCTGCTGCTAGCAGGGCTTGTGATGAGCTCACTGAGACACTTGGAAATTGTGCCTGCCAGAGTTTTCCAGGGACAGTACTGATCACAGCTTGCTTCAGGCAAATTTCCCCTGGAAAATGCTCCCTGCCCTTTTCAGTGACACATTTGTGATTTCATAGCAGGCACTCTGTCATACCTAGGGATGATAGTTTGGGTTCTGTTGTTCGTTTCAATGTCCTGGGCGCAGTTCTCTCTGCTGAACAGAAATCATTTGCATGCAGTATCAAGGAGAAACCATTCAGCTATTACACATCCTCTATTACATCTCCTCAGGGGGAGCAACTCCTTTCATCCAGCCAGCAAGCCGATTCCCAGACACCGACGCAGCCAGCTACACAGGACCAGGAGAGATCAATATTTTGTTTGCCAGTTGCTTTTCACAACAAGCTTTCTGGTGTATTCTCTCTGCCTGGTGCTTTCCCAGGCTCCCTTTCAGAAGAGAAGATCCCACTTCCTCACGTCATTTTGGTGGCTCACACGGCTGGGTCCAGCTGTGCTCCTGCTGTGGACCGACTAGCTACAAGCCATCCCTCTGATCTGCAGTGTGCAGTTGCATCAGGCCATGCTCATGGCAGGCTTGCAGCCCTCATGCTTCCTTCAAGAAGCAGGTGTCTGGTCTTCAGATCCATACTTGCTTTTCTGCCCTCTTACACTGAGAACAGTTCTGGTGAGGTCATTAGAGTGACACCTCTGTAGTATCTCTGACTGGATTTTAACACCAGCTGGGTTTTTATCAGAAATGTGCTGTGATTTCCAGTTGGGCATGATAAAAAGAAGCACTTCTCCTCCACTCACCTTCCGTTGTTCTTGTGGTGGTCCTCTGCATATTGGAAAGAAGCAACTCCCACTGTTCCATACAGCTCTTCTGTTCTACACCTACACATAGCAGATCTAGAAACGTAAGCTTCCCTCACACAGGCATGTCACGAGTCTACTGGGTACTCTTTTGCTTGGTGCTCCTGGAGGTAGTCTCATCCTCTCAATGTGATAGCCAGCTGATTGCTCTCTTGGGAAACTTGAATGGGACAAAACTCTATTCTCCCATTCATTTTTCCTCTGGAAAGTTGATGCTAAAACAGTGCTCTGCCACACACCAGTGTGAAACACAGATGCTGGCTTCTAACAGCTTTAGTGCATATGCATTGTACTGACGTTTACTATACAAGCACTGATCTCATCTGGAAGGAGCTTACATCTAGAATGGCATGCATTTTGAATCACAAGCAACTGAAATGCTGTTGCTTAAAGTCATCAGAAATCTGCCTCTGGTTAATTCATGGAGTTTCTAGTAGAAGGTGCTGAGTGACCCCAGTTTAAGATGTGCCCAAGAAGCATTCCTTTATCTCTGTAGGCCTGGTGTGTGCCTGCTTGCTCTAGAGGGGAAGCTGAGATGTGAACTTTCTCTGCCATTCCCTCTTGGGTCAGCCTGGAGAGGCATTACTGTCCCAGCGTGAGGGTGGAGGTGCTAAATTGCCCATCTCCATCCTGTGGAGCATCTCCAAGACTCTCTGGATCTCTCTGGGCCACCCATATCAGAGCAGCCAAGAAACTCTTCTGTTCTGCAAGGAATGCAGACAGCACAAGAAGCAGCAGAGAAGTAAGAGCAGTGGTAGAGGAATAAGAGGGTGAATGAGTCGGGGTGGCCCTTCCTGGGGCTGCAGAGCCAGCAGGTTCACTGCACAGCTGCCCTTGCTTCCCCTCTTCCCAGAACAGAGCAGGCTTCAAAGTACAGTGTAATTAACCAGAATAAGCAAAGAAATTGGTTTGGATTTGATCAGAGTGTTTCCAACTAAATTTGGCATGTTGGTTGTTGTTTCCAGGAGGAAAACCCCTGCAAAAATAGCTCCTCTTGGGAATCTACCACACTTCCAGATGGCATACCCTCTGAAAAATAGGAAATCATCTTCTTCGTATAGAACAAATCCCAGATGGAAGAAATCAAAGTATCTTCCACATCCCTGAGTGAGTCTGAAAGGAAAGATTTAACTACCACCTGCCAGTCAGCCAAAGAAGAAATCAGATCTTGATCTGTGCATTTATTAGCTCCAGTGCTTCTGGGCAGAGCTACTAAGCATAGGGACAGAGAAGAGGTGATACCTGGGGTCCATTAGCCCCAGGGTTCACACCGAGCCGTGCCACACCGTTCTGGAGGATGCTCTGCTCCCAGCAAGAGAGCAAACAGGACTCCCTAAGTGGACAACATGGCACACCCAGGAAGGCTGCAGGATGCAGAACCAAGGTAAGTGCTGGCTGATCGTGAGGGCAAGGAGCAGAGTGAAGATGATATCAAATACCTTATGGGGCAGATGAACAAGTGAGGGCTTAATGTGCAATTAGGAAAATGCAACTGGTGAAAGGGGAAGACTAAGGGAAAGGTTAAAAAAGACACTGGCAGAAGGAAACTTACTGTGCAGAGAATGACAAGAGAAAGTTGGATCCCTGACTCCAGAAAATCTTTTCACAGCCCTAGGAAAATGAGGAGAGTCAATATGAATATAATAGCAGTGAACTGAAAACCACATGAGGGAGGATAATGACAGTCCTGTAGATATTTCAGGGAACCTTCTGAAGTCTTTGACATGCTGACGGTGACCAAAGATACATGAAGTGATAGCTAGTTGGAACATGTAGGCAGAAATCTTTCTTTTACATAAGCATTCTGCTCATTCCTTGAAAAACCCCGGAAAGCAGAAAGGCTTTCTAGACAGAATTCCTTATATCTCATAGATAGGTATTCATTTAGGAGGAAATGAGTATTTTTAAAAAAAAAAAAAGCACACCTTATTTTGAGTTTTACTTTCTGAAGTTTCAGTTGCTTTTGAAATGAGTTAAAGAAATTGGAGTAACCAGAGTCTGAGTAACTGAGAACCTCATACTTACTCTTCAGTCCCCAAAGGAGAGGAAGGATACTGAGTTTTCGTTTGCTTTGCCTTTTCTGTAAGGGGCTTGGGGAACACTCCCCAACTTCCCCTCATGAAAACGTTGTCTCTGCTACTTCACAATGGGGACAACAGTACACAGCTGATCTTTCTCTTCCAGGGAAGGGGTTTATTTTGAGGTTAAGTGAGACAGCTACTGGAAAAGAATCCTATTTAATAAAGAAACAAGCGATTTGTTTGGCAGAGCGGACAAAGAGGGCCTGACAAAGGAGCAATAATAGTGTTAACCTCAGGCTGTGTGTGGTCCACAGATGAAGTGTTTTGAAAGCCATGGTTTGCCTGTCCTCACTGAGCAGGGAGAGACAGAGGGAAAAATAAAAATAAATCTGTGCCACTGCTGCAGCCTGTGAATTTTTTGTCTTGTTACAGGAAAGGCAAAGGAAGCCACGAGGCCAACTTAATCTCTGCTCAGGATTGCACATCCTATTCTTGTGGTCATGGCAAAAACTAAGCAGTGGTTTGGGCTTTGAATAGTCCCCACCCCAAGTTCTAGATTTCACTGAGAACACCCTATGCTTAACTAACCACTCTGCTCCTTAAATCATTGTTTTTCAAGGGAAATTTAATTTAAAAGATGTATTTATAACTGAGTGAAATCCTATGCTATACAAACAAAACCATTATTGTTTGAAATAATTCCTGTCTTGTTGGGACTGTGTCCAGAAGTCATATTTTGTCCGAGCCAAGCTGCAGTGGAACGACCAGTGTTTGCTTCCAGACCTAGTAATCCATGGCTTCAAGGGCCAAATCCTGCCTTCGGCTCCACCACTGTACATTCAAAGTTACTCCACTGACTTCACATTTGGCCCTATATGTGGAAAACAAGATTTCACCTCCGTGTCATGTTTTGCTCAATTTCTTCTTGGATTTCTCTTTGTCCATTTTGCTCTCAGATTTAAAAACAAGAATTTAATCCAGCCAGCAGATTAACTCAAGCAATAAAGAGTCCATGTAACGTGGGCCAAAAACCAGTAGAATCTGGAATATGCTGGTGCCTGGGACTGAGGTCCAAAGGCATAAAATATCTTTTGCTCCGGCTGACGGGAAGCTGCCTCCTATTATTTTTGTATTTTGGAGGAAGGGAGAGCAGTCTAGTTCATGCTATTGCATGAATTAAAATATATTTTAATTAATTCTGAACACCAGGGACTGTCAGTTTTAAGGATCTTATTTCATCATGTTTTTCAGTAAATTGTTACCATGATTGGTTCTCCTTTAGGAGCCAAACTGAGTCTGGCCCTTATGTTTGCGAGGGCAACGAGGAGGAAGGAGTCAAAGTTACCAGCCTTTCCCCTCACACAGCTCACATGGAAGTAAAACAAAATTTCAGCCTCTACCTTCCTCCTTCTTACTCCTTTCCTCTATATTACAAAAGAGGAGGCAAAGAAATGGGTGGGAAAATAGTTTAAGTATTCCAAAATTGTGAGACTGGTTGAACAATAAATTGTAGCTCTGTGTGGGACTTTAGGATTCATCTTTCCAAACTTTTTGTCTACAACCAGGAAATCTCCAACCTTTTTAGAGGAGTGTGAAAGCTGGGGCTCTCAGATGTCCCCATGCTGACACGTCTCTGGAAGCACGGGCTGTGCGAGAACACAGAAGTATGAGATTAGGCAACAGACAGTGTTTTTCAGCTCCACGCTCGTTACTGGAACTGGCCAGACTTGCATTGCAGGGAAAGAGAAAATAATCCTGTCCCAGAAAAATTGCTCCTTCCCTGTGCATGTGAGTTCAGAAATCTATGACATGATTTATTGTTTCCTTAATGGAAATTAAAGCCATCAAATCTGCTATTACAAACATTTCTTACAGTCGATAGCATTAGAGGTGCAGAAGCAACTGTGAAGGCTTATCAGTGTATTTAGCCTTTAGGAACTACCCAAGCAAAATACGTTTTCATATGGACATGTTGCCTCAGGGTTCACACCCTAACTTTGGTTTCTATTGAAAGTGCAGATAGTTTTGATCAAAAATTTAGCAAGGCTGCCTTCCCACGTCAAAAAGCATATCCTCCTCCATTAACTACGCTCTCATCTGCCTTTTATTCCACCCTTGGTTTTGTTCTGACCTATAAAGCTTTGGCTTGCTCTATATAATATCACAGGGTTGCGTGTGAAGGAGTTTCTGCATGGTGTAGTTATTACTTTGATTACTCTTGTTGTTAGGTGCACGCTCGCAGGGAACGGGGGTGCTGAGCGGGACAGGGGGTAGGAAGCAAATGGCAAAGTAGCTGGTTGCTTTGCAGCTCTTTCTGCAGCAGAGTCTGCACCACTGCTTCCCACCTCGCACCGAGAAACAGGAGCCAAGAATTCTGTTCCTTGCACCCCAAAGGAGAAGTCTCACGCAACACATTGTCGCGAGCTGGTGCTTTGGGGTTTGTGTCATGTACAAGTAACTGAACATTACTGTCCTCCCATGGCTTCTTATAGCAAAGCAGTCACGTATAAACAGCTGATGAGAAGAACCTTGGGACAAGAGAACCGCGCCTGACAGCTCTATGATCACTCTGCAGAATCTCAGTTTGTTGTTTGACTGTAAAAAACCATCATCACTATGAAAGTGTTGTCTGCCACAGTTCTGCTTGTCACGGCCATCGCTTGCTCTTGCACATGGAAGAGTCAACACGTTCCATTTCGCTCTGATTTCCTACATCGTTTTGGCCCGTGGGGCCGTGCAGGGGTGCAGCGATGCACAGGGCAGGCCTGGGGCCTGCAGCCACTCTGCACAAACACAGGCGAGCTTCAAATTAGCATGGGGGTAGGAGGTAGAGTGATCTGCTGAATCCCCAGGTTAAACAGGGAGGCAATCCACTGTATTCCAGTAAATCTACAAATGGAGAATATAGCTAAAAAGCTCATACAGAACTTACCACTTCACAGTTTTGGAAATGAACAGCTGAGAAGAGTCAGGTAGAGCTTCCGAAAGGTTGCTACTTCTTCAATTGTGTGCTTTAAACACATATAATTAATGAAATTCATTGATGCTAGGAAGATCTCTAGTACAGATCGCCTGGGAGAGTCTCAAATTATCTGTCAGGAACACTAATTACCTTGCACTGTTGTGTGAAGCAGGAATTCCTGCTAGAAGGGCCTGAAAAAAAGACTCTTTCCCCCTTCCAGTAAGCTCTTCCAAAGCTTTCTCCAGTTCATAATAGGAAAAGAAAGGACCTGGGAAGCTCTGAGATACTGGCTAGTACATTTTGCAGAGAAACAAGACAGCATTATTTTTTCATTTCCAATACTGGTCTAAATTAAAAACTCAGGATAGAAAATTACACTCCAAACATTCACTGATAAGGCTGTTCAAGCTAGGTTTTCATTCTGTTCAAGGACCATGCCAGGAATTGTTACAGTGCTTCTCAAAAGAAATAGTCATGATCATTTAGACAAAATAATTGCCTTTGACCTTTCCTTTCCTAGTGAATAGTCTTCCTTCTGAAGAAAGCAGACTTCCTTGTGGTGGCAGTTCTCCAGAATGGTATAGAAGTGCTTATTCATTAACGATGTGAAGTGATTATCATTGGAAAATTCATGTTTGGTTGGATCTTTGCGATTCGAAGTCTATTGCAAACAGCCCAATCCTGATTTCTTTCACATAAAAGAGTCAGTGACTAGAATGAAAAAAACCCCAGCCAGTCCATCTCTTAGCAGGGGTGAGGCATCCGTTTCAGTGATACAGTGCTTAGTGCTCTGCCTGTGCTCAAGGCAGGTGCACTATCAGGTATGTCCCATGGCTCCCAGCCAGGGGACTGGTCGGAGCATGATGTAGCTCCTGTGCAGCCCTGGGTGCCTATCACAGCCTTGTCCTTGCAAGGTTTTGGGATGCCATCAGGCTGTGCAGGAGGAACTGGATGATGGAAACCACTGCATCCACAGGCAACTTTGCATATTGTTAGCAAGCTACATACAAGTATACTACATTCTTACTTACTGCAGTGATTCTGATTGCTACTGATGCCTCGTCTGTCCTGGTGTTACGACTGGTACGAATACTAGGAAAGAACATGTCTGGGCAGTGTAGCTTGGATCTTGGTGTACAGTGTACTGCAAACTGCGGTGGGGCTAAAAGATGTAATTACACATGTAGCTTTCTCAGCAAGAGCCAAATGCTGCTTTAGTCCAGCGGGTGTTATTGCTTGTTCACATTATTCCTACTCCTGGAAGCCTTGTCATATCCCCAACCAGGGCAATGCTGAGCTACCTGCAGTTCAAATGACGATGAATCACAGTGGTCTAAATAGTGTGTCTGGATGGCGAGTCCAAATTGACTTCACTGCCACTGCATCAGGGTAACACAAGGTAAAATTTTTGCCTGCGGGTGGAGGCAGCTCCTTTAGTGGAAACTAGGTCTGATGGCTGTTCCTAGCCCTGCTCTGTCCCCATTGCAGGTGGAGTGAGTATAGAATCATAGAATCATAGGGGTTGGAAGGGGACCTCGCGAGATCATCGGGCCCAACCCCCCTGCCAAAGCAGGCTCCCTAGCTCATATTGCACAGATCGGCATCCAGATGGGTCTTGAATATCTCCAGAGATGGAGACTCCACATCCTCCCTGGGCAGCCTATTCCAGTTCTCTGTCACGTAGCCAGAGCTAAGGGAAGATCCAGCTGAATCCTCCCTTCACCCTGGAAATCCTGGGCCTTGGATGTTTCCGCATTTCTGTCATTCTGTCAAACTCCATGTGTTTTCCGCAAATTTGAGCCTTCACTTCTGTAAGTGAGTTTTCCACCCTGTGTAAAAACATTGCCAGTGTGCACACCACCCCCCGCAAAATCAGTGGTAATGAGGGTATTCATTTTTAAGCCTTTCGTTGGTGGAACAGTGTCTGATTAACAGAGTTAATTGTTTATATGGAGGGAGTTAGAGAGTGTTATCACCCACTTGGCTGATACACAACTTACTCATTGAAAGCAAAGATATTCTTTTTTGGAAAGAAAAAGAAGAGGTGATGCAACTCAAAGTCGGTATGCGCCTCAGTCCATAAGCTGTGGCACAAAGCTGCCCTGGAGCTCCTCCAGCTCCTCACAGCCTCAGCAGAAGACACCTCTATTTCACTGGCCAGCCTCTACTTTCACAGACTTGCCTCCTAGGTCCTATATGCCACAGTAGAGCCCAGGGTGCAGGGTATGCAGTGGGACAGAGGGAGGAGTCCTGAAATTTGGATGCAAAGGAGCATGACCTCTGTTCCCCCTGCATGAGCAGAGAGGCTATGTGGTTACCACTGCCTGCCTTCTGTACAGAAGGGTCTGTAAGTGGCAACAAGCAATGCAGAACAAGGCATAAAGCTGCTACTGTTAGTACTGACATGCTGCAACAGTACTAACACTGAATGGTTTCAGTATCACTTGGCATGGTGCACACTTAAGTTTTTTTACCCTATGGTATATTCCCCATCATCAAGGAAACGTCATTACAGGGGCATCTACCTCCTTCCTGCAAGTGGAACCACTGTATCAGCAGGAGCAGGTCTTGACGTCTGTGACTATATGCCCACAAAGGCTTTGCAAACCTTGATTAATTGTTTCAGTGTATGAGAAAACATAAAGACTATTGATTATTTCATGCTTCTAAGCTCATTATATCTGTGGATACCAAAAATGCTTTTAAGCCCAGGAGATTATGCAGGGCGAAAGCTCCTCCTGTAATGCTCCGGAAGATTACGGGAATATAGTTATGGATATATTCACTCCTGCACCTCGGTAGCGTTCCATACAATTGTGATGACTTATAAATCAAAGTGATATCCGCTTTACAGGATCTTTTAGAGCTGCTGACATTCTGCACTGTGTTGTTTTGCCAGCTATGTTGCTGGTTCCCATGACATATGGGTTTTTCTGGTGTGGGACATCTGCCCCGGCTGCTGCCGATGTATGAAAACTACCGGCGTAAGAAGTTGCACAGTAATTATATCATATGTATGCATAGCCCTGCACTCTACAGAAAGGAATGCCAAACTACTTAGTGTTTATTGGCTCCCTATCTATGGGTAAGCTAGGAGAGCTGCTCTTCTTATCTTACCAAGCCCATATTTCTGGAGCTGAAGGTCACAGATTCCAAAAAGCTAGATCACAACGCACTGCGACCGCATGTTTCTGTCTGTGGCCTCTTACCAACAGCATCTCCTCTCTAAACTGAATTCCTGTCAGCATGCGTACACTGCCTTGAAGTGAAAAACATTTTCACCTCACAGAGAAAAGATAGATACAGCAACCGGAGCATTGCATGGTTACTTGCTGCTTCCCAGTTACTGTGCTCTCCACCTTTTCCATGCCAGTTACATCGCAGCGTGTCAGAGAGGTCCATTTAGCAACTGTCACAGACGGCATTTATTATGGACTGCAGCTGTTGACAGTTATGCAACTGGGATGAAACGTCTTCCCATAAAAAGCACTAGGACAAGGCCAGTGCCACCACACAGCGTCCGTCTGGATCCTCAAAAGAGGCGCAGGTAGCGCACGCCGCAACCAGGAGTCCCAGCGGATGGCTGTGATCTGAGGCACTTCAGCCATGTCCTGCAGCATGTGTAATGCACCATCCATCTGCCCCGAGCGATTTCACTTCCTCATCTCTGGTGCTGTCTAGGCACTTTGATGAGGAAGCAGCAAACGCAGCATGTTTCTCCTTTTGCTGTTTTCCCTCAGAGAAACTTGGGAAATTGCATTTTTAAGCGCTGAGTTACAGCTCAGTTAGACCAAATACTGACTCTGCACCATGATACAGTTTCATTTACATTTACGCTTTTTTTTAATGCAGCTTCAGAGAACATTTCACACACTTTCCCCCTTCATTTTAGTGTAGTGCAGAATTACTTCAATTCCCAGCGGCTTCAGCTTGCGGGACGTGTTTTCTATGCTGAGATTTTGGCAGGGGCTTTGTGGAAACAGCAGTATAGATGCATGCTCATGTACAAGCAGATTTATAGTCGCACATGAACTTTTTAGTGGTTTAGCTCCATAATCATAATGTCCCCATGCAGTTGGGCTTCTCACTGTGCGTTAACGCAGAATGAATGTGGGTACTTGCAAGAACATCTCTTTCAGCTGCTTATGCAAATATGAGGCTGGTGCAAGTGAACATCTGCCATTGGTACAACTGGGCCTGTGTGCATGCTGTTTGTTATGCACGTATTCAGTGCCCCATCCTGCAGGGCACAGCATGCTCCCCAAAATAGCTCGCCTTGTACCAGTCGAAGTCTGCCCATCTGGAGAAGTGTGACAGAGCAGCGTGGATCTGTGTAATAAAGTAAAGCTTTCATTAGGTCTGGAAAGGTCAAACGTAAGATTCAGTAACAGTCTTAAAAAGCAACAAAGCCAACCTGTAGCACTAGGTCTTATTTTTACATGTCGGCTGAGGTTTTTCCCAAAACATTGCTACTCTAAGCATTCCAAATCACAGGCCACTTTGTTAAATAATTCTTTAGAATCCCAGACTGGTTTGGATGGGAAGGGACCTCAAAGATCATCTAGTCCCAACCCCCTGCCATGGGCGGGGCACCCTCCACTAGCCCAGGCTGCCCTAAGCCCTGTCCAACCTGGCCTTGGACATTTCCAGGGATCCAGGGGCAGCCACAGCTTCTCTGGGCAGCCTGTGCCGGTGGCTCACCACCCTCACAGGGAAGAATTTCTTCCTAATATCTAATCTAAATCTAGCCTCTTCTATTTTAAACCCATTACCCCTTGTCCTATCACTAGAGTCCCTGATAAACAGCCCCTCTCCATCATTCTAGTAGGCCCCTTTAGGTACTGGAAGGCTGCAGTAAGGGTTTGCATGCTTGTAGCAACAAGGTCCAACTCTGGCGAAGCTGGACAAACACAGGCAGTGTGAGAGCAGGCTTGGGAAAACTTGGCAGATGCTTATGGCAAGAGGCTGATCTGGATGCAAAACAGACGTGGTTTCATCGTGTATTTTCTCTCTACCAGATCCCTGTAACACCATAATGAGCACTGCTGTCACACTGAATTCCTGCTGTGAGTTGGAAAGGAGGTGAAGCAGAAGAGCCCCAGTCCTGCGCCTGCGGGGAGGTGTAGTGAATACAGGACCCCAGGACTCTGCCCCACAGCTCTAACACCCCTCCTGTCCCCCCGGGAGGATTAAAACCAGCTTTAATGCCTGAGAAATCCTGGAGTTAGATCTGAACACAGGGCAGAAAAATACTCCCTGCCACAGAAAATTTACAATCTAAGACCCAAAAAAAACCCCAGAACAACCAAGGGCAATACAGGCACTGCACTCTCCTTCAGATTATAGCTCTATTTACTTTTCCCCATCCTTACTCTTCATTTCTGTCCTGGTCTTTGCTTGACTAATACAATCAACCACTTG
This sequence comes from Zapornia atra, assembly GCA_013400835.1. NCBI lineage: Eukaryota > Metazoa > Chordata > Aves > Gruiformes > Rallidae > Zapornia > Zapornia atra. The sequence continues at coordinate 36,223 of VZTU01013973.1, forward strand.
TCCTACAGTAAATACATCTTCCCTACTTGCTTGCAGCATGGTTTTGTGGATGGTGTATGTAGCTTGCTACAGAATAGAATTAAAGCAAAATCACTGTTGCCCATTAGTATCAATAGTTTCTTACACTGGTTTCTTTCATATTCTGTTTTTACTAGATATTTAAGTCACTGTGTTCTTATTAAGGTTACAGGGTGTTGCAACTAATGGAAATAAGCCATTGCAGCAACTTGGACATTACTAGTCAGGAACTGTTCACATTTCATAAGCCTGTTTTATGGAAGCCTTTAATTATCCATTCGTAAAATTTATGCACTGTATACAGTTTGTATGCTTTTCACTTTGCAGCCAGAAAATTTTAGGGTAGAAGCTAGACCATTTCCAAAGGGAAACAGGGTACTTTATGTGTGATATTGAACCACAGCATGGTGTTGCACAGAAAGAGATGAACTGCATACCCAGAACCTTTATTGAACAAAATGGGATGGTGCAAATTTTGCCATTTTGCAGTAAAGAGCCTGATCCCTCCACAGAGATGGAGATGTATAATCACTGACAGACCTAAAAGCGATCGAGGTCATAAAATACAGTTGAGGTTATGATACTTCACCTCACCTTATCACGTGAAGTGATTTCAAGCCACTTTTAACCTTTAGTTAGGTCGCAGATAGGTCTTTATCAAGCCTGCACATGCGTGTAACAAATTAGACTTTAGCTTATTATCACTATGACTCTATCTGGCTTTGCTCAATTAGGTGTGTTGAGCACTTCTCAAATGGGATTAAGCACCTCATTTTTTTACTACTGTAAACTGCCGACAGCTGGGCCAGGAGGAGAGAAAAGGTGCCATTGCATGTGACAAGGCGCTGTTGCCCTGCAGCACACTGGGAAGGGATGCTGCAAGTACTGGGAAAGGCACAGCAAAGCTGCTTATTTCCTGGAAGAGTCTTGGTACTGTGGAGCAAAAGTTGTGGGCTCACTGCCAAAAGAGAAGGAGAAGGAGAAGGAGAAGGAGAAGGAGAAGGAGAAGGAGAAGGAGGAGAAGGAGAAGGAGAAGGAGAAGGAGAAGGAGAAGGAGAAGGAGAAGGAGAAGGAGAAGGAGAAGGAGAAGGAGAAAAGAGAATTCTTGTATTCCTGTAACAGTTACTGTCCTGGCACAGACTTCATCCCACAGCAAAATGAAGCAAACGATTTGGGATTATGTCATAGTAGCTATGCTATACAAATGAATCTATTAAAACTAAATACTTCATTCCTGAAATGCCAAATCCTTTACTGAAGGCTTACATCTCAAGAAACCCACAAAGAGCTATCTGTCTTTGGCCAGATTCCAGATGAGCACAAGATTTATGCTCTAGAAAAAATGGCAACATTAAATCCTTTAAAATATGATGTAATACTCTTCAGTAGAGGTAGATAAATCAATAAGCGGAAAATAGTTATTTTGAGGTCAAATGTAGCCCTTTTACCTGATCCTGAGTTGCCCATGAACAGTTTAATTCATGTTTTTTTGCAAACGGTGGCTTGCTATTGAATTGCACTTGGTGACTATTCACATCTCAATACTGGAGTTGTGTGCCTGGTCAAGTAAGCAACAGCTTTATGTCTTACCACCTTGGATGACCTTGCAGACAAGGCGATGGCCCAAGCAGTGAACTGGGATACTGTTACCCTCAAGGAGACAGTGCCAAGTGGAAGGGCAGAGACCGGACAGAATAACTGGCAAGTTTTTGCTTTTAAATACAAGTAGAACGTTATATCTATATGTAAAAATATTTTTCCCATACTTTTTTTTTAAAAAATTAAAATATTTGTTTGTGCCTGGAAGAAGCCAGGGGAGCATGGCAGTTCTCTTACACAGATGAGGAGATGCAGCAGGGGCAAAGCCCCTTACCACACTCGCTCCACTGAAAAATGTCAGAGGCATCATTGTGTGGCGAGCAGGAGGGAAGAGTTTTATCTTAGCGACTTCTGCTGAGCTCTTCAGATTTCACCTGAATTTCATCAGTGTTGGCAAGAATGAGCCCATACCTGCCCTGGACTTCTCTCTCCACTACACCTCAGAGTCATCTTGCCATGAATTACTGGCAGCTCTGCCGGTCCTCCACAAGTGCTGTAAAGAAGGCATGAGAAAAGGACCAATCTCCCGCAACCATGTCGCTGATCACTGATGCTACTCATAAAAGTACATGTAGTTGTCCCTCCCCTTTTTTCTGGACTTGGCCCAAGGTATTCCCAAAAACCAGCTGTGACTCCACTGTCCTGCTGACATCCTGCTTCCACGATGTGTTTTTCCTTGTCTGGGACACTGTGTGACCTTGGGGCCAAACGTTTCGCTTCCCCTGGCAGTGGCACTGCACGTTCTCTAACCTGCCAGCTCCAACCTTATTCTTTCTTTCCGGTGTGAGGAGCACAGGAATGTTTGGTGGATTTAATTGAAGTTCAGACAGTATCTTATGTTCTGCTCACTTTGCTGAGACAGTCTGCTTTACTCCACTGCAGTGCACTCGTGACAAGATAATAATTCTTGCCAGAAAAGATCAGTTTGAGCCTGAAAGAATTCAGATCTACATAAAAGATTCTTCTTCTGGAGTCAGAGCCCAGTGTGAAAACTCTTAAAATACAACAAAATAATTAAAATCCATGTTCCCCTGCTTGGAAAGGCAGACAAGAACTACACCTTCCTGCTTCATATTTTAGGGTTTTTTAATGCTATAGTGATCTTAGATATTATTGTAGAGATTGATAAGATAATGATAATGGCAGAAAAAGTTTAACTCTCCAGGTTCAGGCTCTGGAAACCTCAAGCCAAAATGCTAAAGGTTTTATAAAAAACTACAGAAGCACAGAATCATTACGGTTGGAAAAGACCTCCAAGATCATCTAGTCTAACTGTCCCGTCCCCCTACCACCTATATTGCTAACTAACTAAAACATACCTCTAAGTACCTCATCCAGTCTTTCCTTGAATACCCCAAAGGGATGGTGACTCCATCACCTCCCTGGGCAACCTGTTCTGATGCCAAATCACTCTTTTCTGAGAAGAAATTTCTCCTAATTTCTAACCTGAACCTCCCCTGGTGCAACTTGCAGCCCTTCCCTCTTGTCCTGTCGCTAGTTATCTGCGAGAAGAGGCTGACCCCCAGCCCACCACAACCTCCTTTCAGGTAGTTGTAGAGAGCAATAAGGTCTGCCCTCAGCCTCCTCTCCTCCAGGCTAAACAGTCCCAATTCTCTCAGATGGTCCTCACGAGACTTGTGTTCCAGACCCTTCACCAGCTTCGTTGCCCTTCTCTCTCCTGCATGCTCTCCCTGGACAAGACTGTCCTGGCTTCAGTGCAAAGTGTTTGACTTTGATCTTCTAATCCAATTTGTAAATTAATTAAACCTCCTACCCCTGCTACTGATACAGGCCTCCAGATTTTAGAATTCTCAGAAACACTTAAGGGAAACAAATCAATCAATCAAAACCCCGGTCAGGACCGACATCCACCCCTGAGATTATAGCTGCTTTTCTCACTCACACACTAAGGTTTCATCTGGCCTAACTTCACATGTCACAAGCGTGGCTGTCTACCTCTGAGCTAGTTGTCTAGACACCTGTTTATAGTCAATTGAGATAAAGAAGTGCTTCAAGAACCCAGTTCCCCTAATCAATTTACACATCTGCCTTTGGAAGAGATGAAATGCGTCCCAGTTACCTGCACCTCGACGCTGACTCTAAAGGAGGCGTAGATGAGTTGCGCATATGCAAACCACCACACTGTAGGTGACTCCAGTGAGATGAATCCCAGCCTAGTAGGACTCTCCTCTGGCTGATGCTGCAGGCAAGTGTCAGGACTATCCCCAAAACTGGCTAAGCATTTCTGATGGAGGCAGCCTGAAGTCTGCAGAGAAGCTAATTTGTAGTGGTGCTAATTTCTCTGCAAAGTACCAGGTCCCAGACAATGCGAGTCTGGGCCCTAATGTGTCACTCTGCAGCCTGGGAACATGTTACAAGGGCTCCTTCTTGCCATCATCTCTGTCTTGTGATGGTAGGTCCTTTTATTTTATTTTTTGCAGTGTTCAGAGCCATTTGTGCATTCATTAGATGGACCTCTCCTCAAAAACACCTTTTTTAAAAAAATCTTTTTTAACTGCCTGATTTCCCTGGGTTTGATTGCATGTTCCCACTGGGTATCAAAAGTATTCCAAGACATCTGGTGACTTTAAGTTTGGGACAACTGCAGCATAGTTCTTGGACTAATCTGTAAGGGGGAAACAGGAGCTTCAGCTAAACACATCCTAAGCCTGCCTGGCATTCAGACATGTTTCCTTCTCTCTTCAGATACTGCTAGGTAATCTTTTGGTTTCCTTACTTTATTTTCAAAATACCAGTCGCAAGGAGCTGCTTAAGCATGAAGATTCAAACAAAGAAAAGGAAGAAAAAGCAGAATATCTAGTTGATATAACTTATTATTATAAGTAAGCTGAATTATTTTCTAACCAAAATACTCTCTGCTAAGAGCTTGCTTTTTTTTTTAAATGCTGTGACAGAAATCACCAGCCTGCAGTGTCCTCATATTTGCTGTCTCTTATCCTTTACTTGTTCCCTGGTATTCTACATTGCAATAAATTTATCTTTTGGCAACATTTTCCACTTTGCATTCTTGGACAACAAGCCATGCTCAACCAAAGATCTTGGGTGATGCTTTCTTGACTAGGCACAGCATTTCGGTATTGGTCTCTTATACGACCATGCTTTTTTTTTTCCCTGAAAACTTGGTCATCTCTATAGTAATTTTTATTTCTACTACAGGACCAAAGTAAACATGCCTGAACTATTAAGTTTCCATTGTGCTGAACTTGTAAAATGCTTCTTATCTTAGAAAAAGTCCACCCATTTTCAGTACACAAGGATGGGTGCAAAGGTATTGTAATTATGGAGGGAAAAATCTTGCTGATTAATTTTTGAACAGCATAGACCTAAGGAAGTTTCTGCATGGCTGGCCAACCGGCCAGCCAGCTCCTTCTCCCTTGCCCAGTCTAGGAACAAAAGGGAAATTCCCTTGCGTGAAGTAAGGTAGTCAACTGATCCCCTGGCAAAAAAACCCCAACAGAGGACAAACATTTACCAGTGAATTTCCATTCCAGAAGTGGGAAGGAGAGTTTTCTACAAAAATCAGAAAGGAAATCTCAGTGTATTACACCAATGCAGGACTGAAAATTGGTCCCTTTTTTTGTGAGTTCTACCCTTGCTTTTATTTGCTTACACCAGTATGAAAAGGAGTAATAGAAAAGAGACAAGAGGTAATTTAACAACCAGTAAACAACCCTAAGGCGAGTGGACAATCTGAAAGAACCAGTAGATAAAGTCATTCGCAAACTGACCAAAATAACTCTGTAGATTAAATGTACCTGGGAATATATCTGAAATCAAAAGGGAAATATTGGAGATGAAAACATATGTCTAAAAGGAGGGCTCTTTCAAGCTTGAAAGAATCTTTTTGCACTGATTCATCATACCTAACAATGCTTTGGGATACAGTTTGACATGCAAAATTTTTAATTAAATTATTTTTTTATTCTTTGATTAGATTTTTTTATTAGAGTGTTAAGTCTCTTGTGTCATAATAAAGTACAAATGCTGTTTCCAAATGTAAGTAGAGGGCACGGAAGAGTTTAGGGATGACTATCAAGAGTTATAGCTGACTATGACTGCATAGGTTTTCATACTATAATACAAAGTTGAGAGCTGTAGCGAGTGATGTCTCATTATACTAGCCCAGAATTTGTAAGCTATTTGCATGAGAAATTAGCATCATTTATATTTTTAAAAACAAACCCATATGAATTTAATCTCCTCTTCTATCAGCTCCTGTTTCCTTTGTCAAGGCAGCTTGGCAGGCAGACCAGAGGCAAATGGATTTCCACATGACCTACTTTATCTGGCAAGTTACATAAATACTCTACTCCAAAATCTCAGAGAACCCATTTAAGCCACTTTGGAATGGACTTGTGAAAGAACACAAAGTCATTGGAGGAATCAAGCCATCTTGCATGTGCTTGTGGAAGAAAAATGGTGACTGAGAAGAAACCACTGTCAGAGGAGCCTGAACTCCAATGCAACAAGCTGGAAGGTGGCACAAGCTCTGTGGCCATGTGTGTAGTTGCCACATAGCACAGCACAGCATCACCTTGCTGGTTGAAGTGTGTTTTACTCAGTGTTTTTAGTACTGTATAGTTGGTCACAGTAGCTGGTCATGAAACAGGTCCTGCTTTGAATACAGTAGCTGGGCCTGAAGTGGCTTTGGTGCTTTAGGCAGTGAGGACGGATCCCTCTGGAGCTCCCTTTGCTGGCTGCTCTTCTGGGCGCATCCTCTTCCTGGCCTCCAGCAGCTGCCAACTGCACGCTCCTTCCCAAAAATGGGGAACCCCCCCCCTCAGCAACTCAACTGGCTGCAAAACGACTGAGGCCTGTTGATTGTTTTCTTGCTGATAGTAAAAAAAGCAAGAGGAGAGGGTCTAAAGCTAGGGAGCCTTGTTTGAAAAATGAGGTGGCAATTCCTCACAAACACTGATGGCAAAGCTAAAGAGTGAGATTGATCCTGGCAGGCACAACAAGACCTCTGCAGCTCTTTAGGCCACTGTCGATACACTGGCAATGCAAAGAAAACCCTTTTCCCTCCAGGACTGGCCTTGTACAGAAACACAAAAGGTCTCCATAGTGCAATTAATTGAGCTCAAAGGACCTTTATCCTCTGGACTTCCTGAGTAACAGCGTGCTGGTACAGAAATAATCTGTGGGGACACAGTGAGGGGAGAGTATGGTTGTGCCCTGATGTAGGGTGACAGCAGTCCCGCAAGCAGGTGACTACCCAATTAGGGGTATTTAGCACTTGCAAGCACAAGCCATGTTGCAGGAGAATTTCGAGATGGAGCAAGCTTAATGTTGTTTAAACTTTCAGAAGAAAACCAGAGCAGAAAAACTGGCTGAAGCGTTCATTCTTGACTAAAATCTGTGCAACTTTTATCCTCATTTCAGGAAATTATGCCCTAGCCTAACTTAGACGAGTGTAAGGATTATTCCACATGGAGAAACTGGCTGGGATAATTATTTCAGTTGTGTCCACTAACCTCTTTTCATAGACAGTTTTACAGCTGTAACTATGCAGACGTTCAAGAGTCAGGCCTAAATATTGTGCTGTTTATGCGTCTCATTAGTGGTCTTAATTGCTTTGGCTTACCCTAATACAAGATGTCTAAATTATGAACTGCAGAGCTCTGCTGGTTATGCATAGAAATCCACAGTATTCATATTCTTGGTTTTGCTAGCTGTGGGAAGAGAGGGGCAGCTATGTGTAGCCCTCTCTTGAGAGGATTAGCGAGTGTGTCGGTGGAACTGTGAGGGGGAAGCTGAAACGGTTGAAAGGGAAATTCACTGCCATGACTAGGAGGAGAACAATCCATCAGACATCATCCTAACTAGTCACTTGGAAGTCTTTCTTTGCTACATTGTATTTTCTTCAACAATACAATAAAGCATTTTTATGTCCATTGTTGGGGCTTGTGATGAGGCTTAACAACAAGGTTTGGTCTAAAAGGTCAGGTTTAGTACTATTTATCGTAGCTCTCAACATTAACTGCTTTTCCCTAAGCTAGGATTTGTCATTTATGTGGCAGGATGAACACATGCACCCCACCTCCTCCAGTGTGTCTCTGGATAGTTATTTTCAAGAAAATGAATTGGCAAATGAAAATACGACAAATACGTGGAAACTAATGCTGGACTCCAGGGAAACACTGGTTTCAGCGTGTTTTAGAATACAAATGTAATGTTTTGAAATTTGACCTCAGGGACAATTTTGTGTCTTTGGAACCAGATAACTTGTTTGGTTGGTGCCTCTGTAGAGTCTGCCTAAGCCAAAAGACTCTGGCTTCCTTTGATTAGCCCTCAAGACATGGGTTAATTAATGGGATTTAAATGAACCATTAGATCACGCTACAACACCCTAATGCCAATGGCATTTTAGTAAGTTCACACTGATTCTACGTGTAGAACTAAATGTTCTCCAGCTTTCTAAAGGAAACTAGAAAATTTTGTGGTCTTTTCTGATACTTGGAAATGATCTCAAATTTTGAGATCCTTAACCAATGGCATTACTGGCTTAAACCAAAGAGCTATTCTGAAACCCAGCCTGAAATCTAAGCCTATAACATTACAGTTTGAGTTTGTGCTTACTGACTGCACACATCAAATCACTCTTTTACTCTTTCCAACATCTCCTCCACTGAGCCAGCTGAAATGATGATGTGCAGAAATGTGAGGGTGGTTTGGATGCTAGGATCTGTGCACTTTTAATGGTGCTATAGGCTGGTGTTCAGCATTTTTTTTCTTTTTTATTTAAATGTTTTTGGCAAAATGCCTTATTGAAATCTTTCTTTTAGTGTTTATTAGTGCTTTACCTGTCATACCTATTATGAAAAGTTTTATGGTGAAATTGATGCACAGATTTTAATGTCTCTAGGTTTTCACCTTTATTTTCCCTGGTATGTCTGAAAATGCTCTCCCCCCCCGCGTTAAACCGCTATAGCTGCTGCTTTGTAACTTCTCCATGCCATATACCTCGAACAATGGCAGCGCTCCCTTCCAACAACGGCACTAGGGGGACTATTTCTCTGCGGTGGAAGAGCACTGATGCTCACCACCACCACCACCACCACAGTGGTCCCACGCCTACATTTAAATAATCTGTAAAAACCAAAACCAAACCCCAAACCAAAACAATTTGGAGGTCTTTCCTGGCACAGCGGAAGGGACAGAGAGCAGCAGAAGCGGAGCGGCTAAATGAGTTTGTTCTTTCCCTTTTAGATGAATAGCGTCTAGGAGTGCCCTGCATATCCCTCACCCTTTGTTTTTTTCCCCGTTTTGTTTATTTTTGGGGTATTATCTGTGCGAAGCCAGACTAGAGAGCCCCGCTCCGAGGGCCTCACCGCCCGTCCCTCAGCCGGGAGGGAAAGGGGGGTGGAGTAAAGTTATCGGCCGCTAAGTGCAGCCCCCGCCATGGGTGCCAGCGGCGGCGCGCCGGCTGGGAGCGATCCCCGCCGCCTCCCGCCAGCCGGAGCCCAGCCGGCGCCCGCCTCGCCCCCAGGAGGTGCCATCGCCGATGGCGGGGCCGCTCCGGTACCGGGGGCTGCGGCTCTTCCCCAGGGCAGGGCATCAGGGGCCGGCCTCGCAGCCCACCGACACGCCAGCTAATAGTAACCGTGCCGCAGATTCATAAGCTGCCGCGGGCAGTTCGAAACTTGTTATTTTTGATTTTTATTTGGGGTTTTTCGATGAGTTTTCGGTAGGGAACGGTGCTGTGGAGCAGAGGGACTCGGGGGGACCTGCAGCGGGGGGTGCACCCACGCGGGTGGGCGCTGGTTGTTCCAGGGGAGCTTTCAAATCCCCTTCTCCCCACCCTCCGCTGAATCCATCCCGGCTGTCGCCGGCCGGCCCGTCACCGCAGCTTCTTAACAGCGCCATCACCCCCCGGTCGGGCACCTGGCATGCCGCATTTCCCCTCTAACCCCCCCAACTTTGTAACTTTTTATAGTTTTTAAGGCAGTTTCAGACTCCCCACGAGGCGTTTGCTTTCGCAGAGGTGTTGCAATGCAGGTTTTATAGGGCTTTTTGGGTTGTTTTTCTTTTCTGGTGTTTCCTCGCAGACTCTGAGGCACGACTCCGCGGTGGGTTTCAAAGAATCACCCTTTCAGCCGCGACTTGCCACTCAAATCGCCACTCGCTTCGCAGCCCCGTCCTGCAGAACTAAAACTAACCC
>VZTU01013976.1:0-13049 GCA_013400835.1 Zapornia atra
AAGGCTCTGGGGAGACGTTATTGCAACCTTCTGATACCGAAAGGGCCCTAAAGAGAAACTGGAGAGGGACTCTTTTACCATGGAGAGTAGTTAACAGGGGTATGGGTTAAAATTAAACAAGGGTGGATTTAGATTAGATATTAGGAAGAAATTCTTCCCTGTGAGGATGGTGAGACCCTGGCACAGGCTGCCAGAGAAGCTGTGGCTGCCCCCTCCCTGGCAGTGTTCAAGGCCGGGTTGGATGGGGCTTTGGGCAACCTGGGCTAGTGGAAGGTGTCCCTGCCCATGGCAGGGGGGTGGGACTAGATGGTCTCTGAGGTCTCTTCCAACCCAAACCAGGCTGTGCTCTATGATTATTTTCAGCTGATTTGGCAGCCTGCCAATTCAGAAACTTGGAAAGGTGGCTTGTTTCTGTTCCACAAAAATCACTTGAATGTGGTGGTGTGCAAACTCACAGTAATAAAAGAACTGACAATTTCAGTAAGTGAGTTGCATCTTTGTTCCCTATTTCCAGTTTCCTTTTCTAATCGCAGACAGCCTCTCCAGCCATGCAATGGCTGCTCTTGTCTTCCTCAAACCCAAGAAAGACTCAAGCTTGAGATTACAGAACTAGGTAGTTTATTTCCTGAAGTTCAGAGCATTCTGGTCTGATTCTTGCCACCTGATAGGTATCATACTGAACCCACCAGTTTGGGCTGTCCCTTCAGTTTTAAGTGTGCTAGACTTTCTTCTCATATGAAGCTTATCAAGCACTCATCTAGGTATAGTCCTAAAAGCATGTTTGCCCTCTATTGCCTCTAAAATTCCCCCTCTAAAAGCTCTCCAAAAGATGCCTATTAAGCCCTTCCCAGATGACCTAGGGTGTAACAGCACAAGGAGGCAGATATTACACAGTGCACCCATTCTCAGTAACAGATTTGCTGGTTCAGTGGCATAGAAAATGGTGATTGTTGTGTTGTAATAGCCTTTAGATATTGCTAAGCTGTTGGGAGAACTGCTAAGTATGAATCACAGGCCACTTCCAATTCATGCATTAATCCAGGATCTCAACATCTAAACTGACACCCATCAGCATGTTTCCACCATTAAGCCAGTTATTGAAGAATACCACCGTATGGTGTGTACAAGAGAAGCTCTTCCATTTTAGGAGCTTACGGGATTTTTCTACGTCCAGACACAAAGTTAAGCTACATTCTTCAGCATTAACTTGATGTTTTATACACTGTACGAGCCAAGGAATAACTCTCTAAAAAGCAGAGATGGAAACGCCCTTGGTGGAAGAGCCAGCAAAATCTTCCCACTGATCGCACTCCAGGAAGAAAAAGGCGTTTGTCAGTGGTCATGATATAAACAATATTGCCTGTCTCCTGGCATCATGTAGCCATCTCAGGGTGTGGTTAACTTGGTGATCTAAATGTCATGACACACAGCTGAATTTGGTTTATTTCAAAATTCCTCACGGCAGGATGTGTGCTGCTCACAGGCTAAACCGGAGTCAATGGAGTAGCAGCATCCCCTGTAAACCCAACGTATGGAGAATTAAACTGCTTGGCAAGTCTGTGCCCACCAGGCACAGAGTCTGGCAGGTTTTTTAATAAAAACTGGATCTTAAAGATGCTCCCTGCCCACTGATCTGAAGAAAAAGATCAGTAGCGGCAGGAAAAAGTAAGTACAGGGGATGCAACCTTTGTGCGTCAACAGATTTCAGAGGGTCACATGCAACATGGGAAAAACTACTCAGTAAACACTCACAAAAAGTTTATAGATAGTTGCCTGCAAAAATCTCAGAGGGGGATAAGAAAAGAATGGGAGTGGTTTGTTTCAATTCCTGCCTTCTATTTCTGTCCATTAATTATGTCAGGAAAACCACTGAATGAACCAGGGCCATTCATTTTGTTTCCTATTGCCATCAGGCATGGTAAAAACCCCAGACATAACAGCTTCCAAATGATTCAGCTGCACGAATCTGAACATCCCATATTTGGTCCATAGAGGACTGTGATATTGTGCGGCACACTCGGTCTTATGGTACACTGGGACACTACAGACCTCGGGGGTAAGGACGGGGAGTATTACAGTGGATCTCCTCATTATTCTAGAATCCATCATTAAAACTAAGCACCAGGAAAAAAAAAATAATTCTTCATAATCACTATGAGGATTTCTAATTCAACAAATAACTTGTTTGTGTCCCTCAGGGGCTAGAGAAGTATCAATATTAAATGGTAAAAACAAACTAGGGAAAACGTCAGCCTTTCCAGTTCAATTCTCTGCATCCCCATGTTGCAGATACAGTTGAAGCTCTGTGTAAGATACCATTTACATTCCCATGCAATATGCCAGGGCTGCATGCCTTTACAGCTCCGGTCCTTGGTTAACTAGAGGGAAATCTCAGCTGGCCTCTGCTCCCAATCCTTAACACCATCACGTGCTGTAGCCCCTTTAGAACTGTTACCAGCACCTGACTTTGGGGTGTGAGGGGTACCACTGGAACCTGCAGCACCACAGTGTGTTAGTCAGTCTATACGCAGCCATCATTTTATAAGCAATGCCTCTGTAACGCATCATCTGCCCTACCTCCCCCATGCTCTGTTTTCAGGGAAGGAGAATCCCATATGGGAAAAGTGATGGAGAGGAAATATCTTTGAAGCAGCAATTAAGTATTAAGAGACCTTACAGGAACTTCTGTATCGCCTTTATGTATCTAAAAAATCAAACATCCAAGAAAAGCAGCTGTATGGGCCAAGCACAAAGGTGGGAATCAGGACCTTTACACTCACTCCCAGATTCTCCCTAGCCTCCTGGTTGACTATGGAAAGACCCTGCATGTGCTGGTGTCCTAAACGAACAGGCTTGAGCATGGTTACCCACCATCAGCCTCAAGCTCTCCAGATGCGAAGCTTGACACGAGAGCAACATTGTCTGTGGGTGAGGGATTATTCTCATCTGCTCTTTTCAGGGGCTAGATTCACACCTCCCGGAGGTGTGACTCTACTGAAATGCTGTCCCTAAGAATAGTGCTCATCGCGCCACAGTTGCACAAGTCCAGATCTGGTGGATGAGCTGTTACTTTGGGGGTGTTTTCAGAAGCCCGCCTGTGACGTCCGACCACGGGCAAACACTCAGCAGATGGCTCCTACCTTTGTTCACTGAGCAAACAAATCATCTCCTTTCCATAAAAGTCACTGGAAATAAGAGATACTGCTGGTTTTGCGGCTAGATTACAGGGACTAAAGGGTGAAAAGGCAGAGTATGGTGGGGTATTGACCATCTGAATTTAACTCAATGACACAGCAGTTTCTACCAGCTGGACAACGTGGCCCAAAGCAAATTTTAGCAGAATCTCAGTGATCCCGTAGCAAAGTGGTGTGCCACGACACCTGGCAATTTCACAGGTACCTGTGTAGCACAAGCTGCAGACGGATGAAGCAGCTGAGAAGCAGAAACAGCTTTCCCAGGTGCTTCAGTAAAGCCTTGCAAGGAGGTGGCAGGGGGGCAGGAGTGGAATTCAACAGCACTATGTGTACAGCAGCAGTGCGGTTTGAGAGCACGCGGATGCCATAGGCAGCAAGGCGGCCACGGGGCTGCGAATCTGCTCAAGGACACGTTTGATAAATTCATGTAACAGGGTCTGAGATGACACAGAGGCTTTGTTTTCATAGGCAGTGTGGAGTGGTCAGACCAGATCACTTTTATGCCTACCCAGTTCATGGCCTGATGCCTGGCAGTGGGCAGCAACCCCAAGTCAACAGAAGACTGAGAAAGGCGAACAGGATGCCGATGGAGTTCATCTGGTTCCTGCTACGATCTCACTCTGACTCCCCGAAGTTAAACACTGGCTGAACACCAGAAATAAAAAGATCTGAATCCAACCCACAATCCACTTTTTTTTTCTTCTTCTTTTTTCTTCTTCTTTTTTTTTCTTCTTTTTTTTTCTTTTTTTCTTTTTTTCTTTTTTTCTTTTTTTCTTTTTTTCTTTTTTTCTTTTTTTTTTTTTTTTTTTTTTTTTTTTTTTTAATTGTTTTAGGAATTTCTTACATATGTAACCCCATAACCCCATCTTGGCAGCAATAATGAAGTGAGTTCCAGGATCTCATCACATGTTTGGTATTCCAGGAAAATGTCTAGAAAAATGTGGTCACTGGTTGGGTCACTATGCTGTTCCTTCTGCCTGGTGTCATCCCATTACAGCGCAGTTTATCATCACTGTAACACATGTACTCATTATAGTGGTGTAGAAGAGGACATAGAGGTGGATGGAGGTGTGTAGGTCAACAGCCTCATGCTCACAGACAGGCCAAGTACAGGATCTAAAGGTCTTGTCTCTTCTCTGTCTCTTGTCTCTGCCTTCTCCTCTTGCTCAGCTCAGTACCTCAAGCCGCTGCCAATCAGGAAGAAGCAAAGGGCAGAGCACTATCAAGTGGTACAGAGGAGGAAAACTCAAACCCACTGTTCTCTGTTCATTAAGGTCTCACACAACCAGACTCCCAACCAGTGTGGCAGGAATGTCTCCATGACACTTAAGCTAAGATGAAGAGTGGAGAGCTTGGTCCAAAGGAGTCTATGAACTTCACTGAAGCTCATGCCTGGTACCACTCCACCTTTCAGTGCTTGTTAAGGCTCTACTATGCCTTAAGATCCTTGACCACACCTGTCATCTCCATCTACAACCCCTGTCCAGGGCTCAGGAGATCCTGAGGCCATGGGCCTTCAGTTCCTGCCGGAGCTACACTGTAGGAGTGCCAGTCTCCAGCCTGACACCTGTCCTAGTTTCCTAGATGGACCTATCCACCTCTGCGTCCTGGATGGACCTTGGACCTATGCTTTGTCTTCAGCCTTACCCATTGTTCCTGACTGGGCTCCCTAGATGAACCTGGAGGTGGTTCATAATGTTCCTCCTGTCTGGGACAGTCAGGATGGGTACTATTCCTTACATCCTGCCCTGTCACCCCTGACTAGATGCTGCAGGACTGCACTCTGGTCAGTGAGGGTATTGCATGCCTGGGTCTCTCTTAGCTCCCAGATCGTCCCCTCTTGTAGGGCAGCCCTGCTCTGGCTGCTACCAGACAGTGCCTCAGCTGGTCTTCAGATTAATCCAGCTAACACCTTCCTAAATGAAAAAGGAACAGTGCAGGTTGCTGATGTATGTATTCCTTCAGGGGCTACTCAGACCACTTTTCACATGATCAGACAACACCCCTTCAGCCTTGAGATCTGCAGGTTGAGATGGGAAGAGAGGGCTATCATTGTCACCATCCTCACCACACTGATAAGGTTCTTGAGAATAACCCACCAGATGACTTTCTCAGATTGAAGCACACAAGTGGAGGAGGTGGATCAGAATCTGAGCCCACTTCTGGAACTCCTTGCTCTCCAGTTAAATTTCAAGGATAAGAACCCAGGTGCCAATCCAGCCCAGGGAAATGTGTATTGTCCATATGAAGACATATACATCCTTCATATTTCGCTAGAGAATTAACCAGGTGATCAGGGAGAGCAAAATCAGAGTCTAAGCAGCCCCTCACCACTGGTCCTGCAGAAAGCATGCCAATTTGCCCCTAGATGCTGGTCCACGATGAAATTTATCATTGACTCATGGGCCCTGCATTTCCTCTCCTATTGTCTGAAAGCCAATTTCAAAGTTGTTTTTGCAGCCCTTCATGATGTCCCAGTGCAGCTGTACTAAATTCCAATGTGAAAGTGAAGAAATAAAAGGGACTCTGGATCAGAGTGAACATCACAACCCTTCAGAAGATTTTCTTCTCCAGAGTGTTGACAGAGAGCCTGTCATGAGAGCATCATGGCGGACCCACACCAGGCAGTACCCTCTGCAGCCAGATTGAATCGCCACAGATAAGAACCTTGACTAAAGCCTTTAAATCTTGCTGGACCACATCTTGCACCTTGCTTTTCACTTTATTTCAGTCTTAACACAGGCAAATCTCTTACCGAAGTCAGGAAAGATCTTCCTGTCTGCAGTGTGAAGAAACACGGGATTAAGACTTGACTTCTCATTTTTAGTGACCTATATTGAGTCCATTTTTGTGCTGCACTAAGTGCCTTTGCATGTCACTCATTCACACTTGGTTTCTGAGTCATTCCAAACTAATTTTGTGAGCTGGTGGGTAGTACGTACCTTCACACTCAGCCCTTCCAGTTAACTGTACAGCACTTTGTTTTAAAGTTTATTTTTTTCAGCTCCTGTGTTCTTGCTGTGCTGGATAAGGCCAAGGATGTCTGGGGTTACACCAGCCCGAGAGCTCTAGTTTCAGCTTCAGTCTTCCCACTAAGCCTAAATAAATCCTGACCTACCCAAGCACTTCCACTGCATAAAAGCTGCTGCCCTTAACTACAGATACCTCCTATTCTTTAATTGCAGCAGAAATCATCAGGAGACATGTAAGAGCCTTCTTCAAATAAGAGACACTTCCATTGTATCCCACTCAGTCTGTATTGCCTCTGTTCATCCAGATGAAGGAGATCACCCCAATCTTCCAGCCCACTGCATGACGCATCTCATATGCCCACAAGTTCTTCTGAAACTGTCCCTCAGCTCACTGTGAAGCTCTGTGTTAAGGGAACTTAACAGCTCCTATCCTGTGCAGCTCCTATTCACCCCTTAGCCTCACCCCACCCTATCAGTCCAGGCCCCCACACTCTCTAACCCTCCTGGTGCTCAGCTGGTGCTCAGCTAAAGAGTCTTCATGGCTGCAGCAGTGTGTCCCTCAGCTTGGCCTCTTGTGTGTTTTCTTATGAGGTCTGGAAGGGAATTTGCCCTCCAAAGTCTCCTGCAAGTCTAAGTGTGACGGATCTGGACATGCCCTTGCATGCACTGGCAGACATGGCTTTCCATGGTGCAGCAGCAGGTTCCTGCAAAGCTGGTTTGAGAGTCTTGCTTCATACCAGGAGGGCCAGCTTTCAGCAGCTGCCAGGGCTGATGTCAGGCTCCAAACACAATAGAGTTTTCAAGTCTTTCCCAGCTCCTCTCCTCTCCCTTCACAGATATCCTGTAGACTTTGCACCGGGAAGGGATGATAACGACCAACTATTCAGGGACAACACACCCACCTCTGATTGTAGTTCCCACTTCCCTGTTCTCACTGAATGAGGACAAAGCACCGTTTGTACCTTTGATCTATGCCTACATAACAGAAACTTTCTTTTTAGTGAAAGGCTTGAACCTTCACACCATCTGCAACCTACATCCCTGCCCCAGCAGTAAGGCAATATACTAAGCCTCTGTTTGCATTTCCCTTTCTTTTCCTTACTGGCCTTTCTCAGCAACTGCCTCACCCTAAGGAAACATTTACCACCTCACCTAGCTTTGTTAGGAGAACCTGTTTTATAGGTTTTATGGCTAACATAGCCTTAAGTTACTAAAGTAAACCTCGCTCCTGTGGCTTTCACTGTCTAAAATACTTTCTAAACTTTGTTGTATCACTGGATTTCCTTCCAGTTTACACCCAGTGTCCCTTTTATCTGCCTGGGCAAGCTATTATTTCAACCTTCTTTGTTCTTCAAAAGATTACAAGACTCCTGTGCAGAAGGACAAGGACTAATGTTGCTCACTGTGGGACCAAGAGCTGGAGGACAGCAGTTCTCCTCCTGGCTCTATAAAGAAGATGCAAATCACCTTGTGGCTGCCCACATAGGCCAATTCTCCTGTCACAAAGAGCTAGGCAGCACAATGAAGCACAGACAGTCCAAATGCTTCTGTGGTTTTGTTGTACACAGGTCAAATTAAATATATGAGGGTAAGAAGACATAATGAGGGAGGACTGTGGCTGCAGGAGACAGAAACTAACCCTGTCCAGAAAATGTCACCATGCTGAAAGACAACTGAGCTTAACAGCTGCTGTGTCTGAGCACCCCAGGGCAAGGTCCAGGATTTGGACAGTCCAGGTCCCCCTGGACCACATCCTAGTGTTCAGACAAAACTGAACATGAGGAAGAGATACAGATTTGATCCTTGCAGAGGACTACAGGATTGGAAGAACTAACTTTCAGGAGCACCACACATGTGTCGATGGGAGGGTACCAGCATACTACCTCCCGGTTTGGCATCACCAGATGCATCCATCGATCTCTAGCATAGATGGCTGAAGTGGCTTATGAGCAACATTAGTCCTTTTCATACACCATAGTGACGTGGGTTTAATAAATTGACCTTTTGCCAGGACTTAGTGGAAATAAGCAGCCCAGGACATGGTGTGCAGCCCCAAGCAGCTAGGGCAGTCCTTGCATCATCACATGAAGTCTTTCAGCACCTCACCACCCACTTGCCCCTTCAAGACTTGGCTGCTTCTGGATGGTTTTCTAGATTTCCTAGGCCTCAGTCTACACTGGGCTCCAGAAATCATGAGCCACAGCTGACTAAAACGAGGAGCAGGATTACTGAAGCTCATTGCCAAAGTATGAAGATTATATTGAGCTGGCTTGTTGGCTGCATCCCCTTTCACGCCTAATGAATAGACTCTGACAGAAACCATCCAGAGCTCTCACAGCCCTCTCCTTAATTTTGGTTGTTTGCAAATCCTTGGGCGTGTAAGCAATCAGATGGGAAGCTGTGATGTGTAAAGTCAGCCTTATGAATGGCTTTTCATGGAAACAGGCACAGACCCAGAAGAGCTGCTTGTGCTCTTTACCCTGATTTCATTGTACATCTCCCTCCTGCTTTCCTGCCCCACTGCTGCATGGAGTCTACTCTGCAGTCATTCAGTGAAAGATCACAAGTCCATAGGCAGTGGCAATTCTCACCCCAGTAACTCTACTGGCAGGTTCTGTGCAAATCAAATGCACTTCTCCAGTTTCAAGGCACCAGGTCTGACTATGCATTATTGCTGCATAGTCCTTTAAATATATGAAGCACCACACATTTCATATTCAGGGCACATGCAGCAGCTCAAGACCTAGGAAGTTTCTAACCTGCATTGTGTAGTTTATGGATGACAGCTGACCACTGAAATCCACCCAGTTCTTGTTGCCAACAGGCCAGTTACACTAAGATCTTTAGCCAAAGCTGTTGGCTAGTCAGACTTCATATCTAATGAGAAATTACAAAGTTCTGAAATACTGTTTTTCCAGCCTTGTGATGTTCCTAAAACAAAACACAGGTTCAAAGGAGGTCCTATGTAACACTGAAGGATACGTTTCACTTCCAGAATTTGGATATGCAGAGATAAAAAATAATTACAAAATTCATTTCAATATCAGTTGGCAGCTGCAAACACTTTGAAAGAATGCGCTCTCAGGATCTTCTCAAGGAGGAGATGACCCTGCAGCCAGACAGTACAGGTCTAGCAAGTGAACTATCCCTCCTCTGCAGAGAGTCAGCAAATACCCCCCAGGCACTGGAAATGAAGTTGCCCAAGGGACTGCCTGGCACCATAGCCTGGCAGACCTGGGTCACTGCCAGACTGTGTCATGATGTTCTTTGGAGTCACAGATTTCATGGCACAACAAGAACCTAAATAGTCTGTTAAGGAGCTGGAAATAAAGATGTCAGGAAGCCATAAAGGCCTGATTCAAAACCTTCCTGTCAGAGGATTTCACTGCAAGAGCTGAGGAACTGACACATTTCCTTTCATGTTTTACTTTAAATGGAGACACGTTTCCAACCGAAAACTCCTCCCAGGTTCCGCTACTGAAAGGCCTTGGAGCCTGATCCTGCAAACACTTTGAGTGACAAGTAAGTTTCTGGAAGTGCATGAAGTCACTGGGTTATGCTATTCCAGCACTCAGTCTCCTTCCACTGCCTGTTCGCACGGCTGACTCCAAAGGCCGAGCTCCCCGGGGCTGACTCAACAATGAACCGTCTCGGATGGTTCTTCTGGCACACGTTCGCCTTGTTTGCAGAGCCATGGCTAGCACGCAGTCATGTCACTCCCTTGAAACAACATGCAAGACACGAAGCAGATGCAGCTACATCTGTGACTGCATCTGCATGAAACAACATATGCTGGGTACTTACAGCATATTCGAACTGCAGATTGAAATCCCGGTTGTTTGCTTGAAGTTGTCTCTCTTCCTCTGTGAAGAAGAGGAAACATATCAGACATACTTGGAAGATAAGCAGAGTCAACACAGATATGAACGAAGCATCAGAAAACACGAGCTGCTAAAAGGTTAATGTCACCAACAATCTGTTCTCCGGGCTAACTGGCCCGTGTCAGGGAGCTTGAGAAGCTGGTGTCACTGACAGGGAAGCAGGATGGTACCACAGGACTCTAAGTCCATACTCAGGTCCCCACTGCCTACATCCCACTGCAATGCCAGCAGTAGTTCTACATGTTCACCTTCTCCTGGGTAGGAATTACCCCTTAACTAGTGGTGTTCACTATACCTGCACTGCTCCATCTCTTCCCCCTGAAGTCTCTGGGGCTGTTGCCATCATTCTACTGTTAGTGCCTTCCTCTAGCATAAGTGCATCTCCTGGCATTATCCCACAGTTGGGACACCACCACTATAGCCATCATGAAATCAAAAACTACCAGAAGGGATTTCAAAAGGTCATCACATCTTTCCTCTACCTCAAGACAGGGCCGTGCCTGTCACTGCCAATAACTGTCCTAGAAAGTTCCAGAGGTGACTGTTCTTCACACTGCCTATTCCAGCATTGCAATATCCTTGCCTGGGGGAGATTTTTCCCCATTATCTGACATAAAACTTATTACTTCAATTTAAGCAAATTATGGTCAGCTCTTCTGCTTCCCCTCAGTTTCTTGCCAAGGACACAGAGCATGGACGAGTTCATTATGTGCTGAAGGCTGCAATGCCTTACTGTAGTCTTCTCTTCCCATGGGTAAGCAACTCCACTTTCTTTAGTCCCTTCTTATGAGTCTGTCTGTCAGAAGGAGCATCACTCTTGCTGCTCTCCATCCAATTCACCTCATTCTGGACACTTAGTGGCCAAAATGGGCCATAGTTTGCAGCTGAGGCCTCACCAAAGCTGACGGAGCACAAGGGATACTCCATCTATCTCGAAGACAATGTGTACTTGACACGGGAATTCACCTAGGAGTAATCTACAGTAATACCTCTATGCACCACCAGCACACAGCTGACACCATTCCATGTTGGCAGATCCTTCTGGCAGCGCCGATGCCTCATCAGGCAATGCAAATCTTTCATTTGTCCTTGCTGAACTACATCCAAATTTTTTCAGACTATTTCTCCAACCAGTCAACTCTAATTCTCTCTTTCAGTGCGCTTGTAGCAGCTGCCAGCATCATGCCACTCACAGATCCACTGAGTGTGTTTTTTTTTAATTTGCCAGCCAAGATGTAGAGGAAAATACCGAATACCAGAGTCAGGATACATCCCTGGTGAATTTCTCAAGTTTCATCATCAGTCATTGATAACTACTGTCAGTGTCTCCTTTTTTTCCGAGGAGTCTGGCACTTGCTGTACGGTGATTTAATCTCAAGCATGTATCTCCAATTTGCTTGTAAAACTTCTGTAAGTGGCAATGAAGATACATGACCAATATCTAAGGCTTTTTCACTTGCCCTCTGGCTACCACCAGCGCAGAATTAATTTTGGTTTCATGCAGTTTTTCAGGACTGCTGACTGTTAATCTTCTCTTACACACACACACACACACTCGTAGTTACTTTGAAGTGGTTTGTTGGTTTCTTCCAGCCTTTAGCCAAGGAAGTTAAACCAATACATCTATAATCGCTCACCTTTTCTTTTCCCCTTCTTTCAAGACAAATGCTACGCTTGCTTTTTTCCCAGACTTCTAAACTTTGTCTGTGACCCAGAAACTCCCAAAGGCAGCACTGCTCCAGGCCAACCCATTCCCTCTCTGTACAAGCCCAAAACCTTACCCCTTCTCCTGTTTCTGGTAACTATTGTGTTAGACATCTAAAGACCCCAAACCCTAACTAAAACAAAACTGAACAAACAAACAAACAAAAACCCCCAAAACATATTTCTTAGCATTATTTGCTAGGCTTTTTTCACTGACTAGCAGAAATACATAGTCTTTGATCTCCCTCTTACTAGAAAGATTAAAGAATCCCAGAGATCCTGACATTAAGAGAACAACTTCTGCTGCCCTTTATGTCCTCAGTAGTTTTTTTCTTGCTTTGAGCCTTTGCTACACAGTTGTGCTGGATAAAACAAGATGTTTGGCATGCTTTAGAAGCATCCTTCCTCTGCCTGGAGAGAATCAGGAGCTTGTGATTTTTCATTTCACTCACCTTTCTGAACCTTTCCCTGAAAGATAACTTATACCTGTGCCCTTAATATCAATTATTTAGGGAAACAACAGCTCTGCTTAACTCTCCTTCTGACCCAGATTTCCTTCCATGAGACATAATTACTAGTTCTTCAGATTTACTGAAGATTTCCTTCTTGAACACCATTTTAAACACGTTGCTATTGTCACTTTTTCTGAAGTATCATACCATCATTGCATAACCACTCCCGTTTACAGCCCTTCCTGCTTTCACAGGACCAGCCAGCTCCTCCCTGTTGGAGGGACTCAGTTCTGGAACAGTCTCCTCTCTAACTCCAAAAAAAAAGTACCCACCTCTGTACCAAACACACAGTGCCAGCTGCACAGGTTGTGTTTCCCTATGCTCCTCTCCACCTCTGCCTCTGCATAGTTTGAAATCCTCATCTACCACCATACCCCGTCTCATTAAAACTCCCCTCCCCCATCTTTCCCTCCCCCCCTGCAAAGAAAAAAAAAAGAAGAAAAGGCTGCCCTTCTTGGTTTGTTATGCCTGTGTTCTTTACCCTTGCAGCATTACTCAGAGATCTGCAATTTGTTCATCTCGTTCTTCATGCTGGATCTCAGAGCACATGAACATAGAAGGAAAACATCTCTTCCCTTGCCACCTCTGTCGCCCTTCCAGAATAAGCTTTATTCTTTTCTATTAATATTCCAGCCTCATGAGTTATCCCAGCACGTGTCTATAATACATATTAAATGATGTGCTAATACATCCAGTTCTTCCTGTTTATCCACTCTTGCATTAGCAAGCATCTAAGCTATTCAGTGCACTGAACTGCTATCCTTCCTCCTTTCCTTCCAATAACAC
>VZTU01013977.1:0-30526 GCA_013400835.1 Zapornia atra
CATCAGGCACTCTAGACAGAGCAACAGGCTAGAAATGATATTTTCCAACAGCTTGCGGAATATCAAAATGACACTGGAGATGGCAAAGCAGCCCAGGATTGAGAGCAAAGGACTATTAAACCTGTCCTGACTTACTCATCTCTGGACTGCAAGTCCTGCCTCTAACTACCAGAATCCCACATATTTTTCTCCAATATAAGTGTTTAGAAGCCCGTAGCTGAAAGTTGAGTTCTGACACAGACATACATAGTGGATGCATGTATGCATATTGTTATGGAACAGGCCATGCAACACATTTTTTAATGATCACTGCAAAATCATATTAGTCCCTTCTTTTTCATGTCTCTGCAATCACACATCTTCCACACATAAGTTTGTGCTACAAACATTCAGTTTTCCTTATCTATTTGATGCACATATTTTTCAGCTGCAGTTTAGACACTGGTGTGTTAAAAGTGTGTCCTTTTGCCTTATTTCTCCCACCTTTGTCTCTATTGCATCTGGCTTCATCAACCTAGCATAAAAAGGAAGGAAAATGTGCCAAATACTGCACATTTGATATCTGAAGTGTGCCTATTGACCTTTGACTGGAATGGATATTTTAATCCCACACTCTCGAAATTACCCTTCAAAAGACTTGAATTCAAATTGCCAACATGATATGTCATCTTCTAATCTGATGTGACTGGAATGATAACATTTGCTTTGATGTGGAATGTAATCCAGTGTGACTGATCAGATGCAACCTGCCATAACACTGCAAAGGGCAATGCATCATGCTCGGAAATTAAAAACATCCTATTTTCTGGAAGTCGAAGTAAAAGGAATCTACCCGACTTATACACATTATGGGATTTTTCAAGAGCTTTTTAACCCAACAGTGACAACTGCCTTAGCTAAATTATTCATTTTCATTGTCTCTTGAGTCAGTCTCCAGATAGCACTAGAGCATCTGCGTTTTGGCTATTTTTCTGTCAAGAAAAAGTTAAATTTGAAAACACTGCAGAGTGTCTAACAATTGGACTTAAATTGTCTTAGAATATTCTGCTTGGAAAGAATGCAGTTTGCAGCTTTTAAACTCCCCATCTCTTTAGCTGCTTGCAATAGCTGCTTCCATTATCAAATGCAGAAAATACTTCTTTGTGGACTGAGATGCAGCTCCAGGTAGAGAAGAAAGCAGCACCCAGCAGCACCAGAAATCAGCAGCTGTTTATCTTTTCTGTCCCGTTATTTCAGATTACAGCACTTTTGGGGAAGATTCTAGACAATCCAGTGTCCCTCCATGTGATCTCATAAATTACATACAATCTGCAAGGCAAGTCTCACCCACACAGTCAGGGGCAACTCTTTCTAATCCTCTGAAATGACAGGAAAAAAATATTAAAAAGCAATGGAGGGGTAGGTAAAAGTATATGAGATAATTACCTGGGTGAAAGAGGTGGGGAAACATAATAAAGGGATCATCCTACTCTCCAGAAAGAGAGTCATAACCAATGAGTCTTCAACACATTTTTCTTGCATAATTACATAGCACACTCCTGGAATATAACAATACCCTATGACAACAGGTTTGCTGTAAAGATCTGATGATATACACAACAGTAGTACTCAATATTGCTCAAGATGCATTCAGCAGACTAGGACATTGAACAGAAGTAATGCTGTGTAAACATGGGGGTAAAGATGTGACACATTCATGTGTTCTGATGTCGTATTTAACTACAGAAATGAGCATCTTGCCCAAGAAGGGTATTTCTCTCTGTAATGTATGGACATTTCATCTCAGCCCTGTTCTTTTATTTTACTTAAGTCAAATAAGCTATCAAGCATGGTTTCTTCTTTCTGAGTAGGAAATTTAGACAATCTGCAACAGAAAATGGCATTTTGAAAATAGATGGCAATTGGAGACCTGTATTTCCATTACAAACTCAGATATTTAAACATAAATCTTTGCTTTCTGGCCGAAGAAATTTACAGGAACTTGCCAGTACTTTTTTCCAGGTCTAGTTTGCTTCTGCTCCATTGGACAATCCCATTCTGGTAGGGGAGGGTAAATACTATGTAAACACAATGTTCCTGTTCTTGCAGAGGCAAGATTTTTTAAAAAAGTATTTAAAGTATTTATTAGGCTTCAGATGCAAGAAGAATTGCAGCAAGAAAAATTGCAACAAGAATTGGGTGTGGGACACAAAAAGGTAGAGAAAGTTTTGGATAAAATAATTTTCCAGTTTAAAGATTTTCATTAATACATTATTAAATAAAATAATATATTTTAAAAAAATCCAGCCCTCATAGTGATAGAATCTTGTCTGTGTCGGAAGGGACCTCAAATCTCATCAAGTTCCAAACCCCTGCCATGGGCGGGGACACCCTCCACTAGACCAGGTTGCCCAAAGTCCTACACAACCTGGCCATGGTCACGTAATTTGACAGCTAATTTCCCATAAACGTTCTCTCAAAAAAATGGTCCTTCTTTTGATTCAAACATCCAAAATGATATGTCATTTTCTAATTAGAGTTGACCAGAATGATAATGGCGACACCTCAATGTGAAACATAGTCTGGCATGATTGATCAGATGCAATATACCATAACACAGCATGGGACAACATATTTCACTTGAAATTTTAACGTAAGATGTTTTTCTGGAAAACCACAATGCAAGAGGAAGCCTCTATCTTACCTTGCTGAATTGCTGAAGGTTTTACAGATATATTTCTTCTACCATCTTGTTGGCAGAGCCTACTGATGTGATAGGCACCTCTCTACTCATACATCCAAGGAGGAAGTGGTTTCTTTTTTCCTAATCTGTACTGAAAAGAAAATTACAAATCTGTTTCCCCAGATGCCCTTTCCACAAAGTCAATCCTTACATGTGTATCCTTGCCAGATGGCACCCAAGCCGCCTTCCCCCTTCAATTCACACTAGTTCATCAATATTTATCCCGACCACGTTGTGCCTGCAATTGCAAGCGCAGTTGTAATGCTGTGTTTGTCATAGGACCAAACAGTAAACAGACATTCTGGTTGAGCATATGCATATGGAATGAGCATGTTCTCATTTCTGTGCTGTACCTGGAATTTTGAACTGGCACTTTTGTTACCCCTAATACTATTACTGTTAATAGAAAAATGTCAAAATGTCAAACCATTTTCTATAAACATGAATTAATATTAGATGTCTAGGAAAGGGGATTAAGAAGTTTACTCCATATTTCTTATTGGATTTCTGACAACTTTACCTTTCCATTTATCTAGATTGGGGGGAGTGGGGAATTAAAATAAACTCCCAAACTTTGAGCTTTTTCTGAAGATCTGGCCAGCTTTTGCTAAGGACATGTCTTTTAATTCTCATCAATTTCTCCTCTCTTTTCCACAGAAAGTCCAATACCTTTACATCTAATCTTTTCTATAGCAGGGAATGGGGAAAGCCGCTTACATTACTTTTTTTTTAAATATAAAATCTAAGCACTCCATGCAAAATTTTGCACACTTTTCCCCCGAAATATAAGTTCAGGACCTTTTCCAAGGTCTGTGAGAGGCATTTAAAAGACTCATTTTAATGACTTTGCAGTGGAACCTAACTACAAGCAACGCTATAAGAAAAACAAGTACAGGATTTGACTGAAAAGAGAATGTCTGAAATTAAAAAAACACAGAAAGGCTAAAGATATGTAAAGGGTTCTGGAGTAGAAGAACCAGACCAAGTTTCAAGCTGGACTAAACTTCAAAGAATCTTTGAGTCAAGAAGAAGAAAGCTGGATGGAGAAAACTGGGAATTGACAGGAGTGGAATAAAAAGATAGTATTACACTTCTTGCACATAGGTAAAGGCAATGTTCATTATAAATAACCTCTTTTTTAAAACAAACAAACAAAACATAGCTAATAAATACAAAATTAGTAGCTAGAAACAGTTTTGAATTCCTGTGGATTTGCTGAATGTGAATTTAAAAGAAGTACAACTCTGAAGAACAAAATATATCTGTTTTAATTTATAAGTAATATTGCATTAAAAAAAATCAATTTAAATGAAGTTTAATTGGTTTTAACAGAATAAAAATGTGTTAATTCTAAACATTCTCTTCCACTTTTAAACTTGACCAGCAGAAAGAAGAGGCTGTTAGTTGTCCAACCTTACTCCTTAACACTGACACTCAGAAAGATAAAACAAGGCACAAAAAACCAAAGTTTTGCACTCTTTCACAAATTTACACACATTCATATTTCAAGATTCGCTGCCTTCTAATAATTCAAAGCACTGTTATAACTTTTCACTCTGCTGCAAATTGCTTCCCCTTAATGGCAAGGGGAATGTTTTCTTTTTTACTGTAGTGATACTATAGAATCTGAAAGAAAGGCAAAGAAAGAAAGGAAGAAGAATAGGCTGAGAGAGAATGAAAATCCTGACAACTGTATAATAAACAAGAACATAGTAGAAACAAATGGTGCATTGCTGCACTGAAGCTGAGAATCATTCTTTTTGAAACATGACAGAAGTATCAGGTAGCTTATTAAGCAATGCAGTAAGATCGGCGTTTGTTTGCCTCGTTTGTACATTATTAATTACATATTTTGTGAAGAATGGTGATCGAATTTAAATGCTAATAAAATTTTAGCTGAACTAACATAATCACAGCAAAAGTGATTTGATATCAGTGCATACAGCTGGAAACAGAGTCAGCAGTAATACTGACGTAAGGTATCGTGGCAATAGGAGCACTATACGAGTCTGTACAGAACAAGGCTTTTCATCACAGCAGTGACCTGTTGGCAGAGAAGATGGGAAGAAAAGGACTTGGTCCTTTTTTTGGAGCTTCTTGGTAATCCTCCTAATCCTAAAGGAACAAATCTTTTCTAGAAGAGTTTAAAGGTGAAGTAATAGGAGGTTGCTTTACATTTTTGCCCAGCTTACTTTTCTACAAGAGCGATCATGCTCCAAAACAGGAGCCTATGACACACAGCAAAATGTTTTCCATCCTATTTAGTAGCATATAACAGAACTTACATGCACTATCCACTATTTTTACAACATCAGGATATTTTTTTTTCTAGCAAAACATATTTCCCTACACTTTGGTTATGACATGAAATAATTTCAACATTTCCCAGTGGAGATGGAAGCAGCCAAACAGACAAAAGGCACTCTTAATATCACACAGCTTCAATAGCTGGAAGGAGGAAATTGTGTCATACATGATCCTGCAAATATCTGCTTTATAAAAGCAAAGCAAAACAAAACAACAACAACAAAAGTTTGTTTGTTATAAATGATATATTTTTAAAGCTTATTATATTTTTATAATGCTGCTTATTTTAAACTCTTACCATATGTTCTGCAAGCAATGCAGGCATATGGTTCATATAACAGTACCATATGCCTGATAATATTTTGCTGTATATTACAGCAATAACAAATGTCTTTAATTTGTAGAGGGACTCAATTTAAACTATGTTTTCTCTTCATTTTTTCCATTTATAAATACTTCTGATGACAATTGTGAAGAATCCTAAGAATCCCAAGAATATCTTAATATTTCAAAGTAAAGATTTAGGGAGTATTTTATGGCTAAGACCATGCATTCATCACTGTGTCCTTTGATAAAACATGGAAAAAACCACAATATAAATAAAACAAAATAAAGCATGCATTGAAATTACTGTGTATTTAAGCAATTCTTCCTTTTTTAATATGTATTTGCTCCTGTCTCACATAAAATCCTGAGTGTTTGAAGTGGTTAGGGTTTTTTCCTTTTTTTTTTTCCCTATGATGCTCTAGTTCTCTATTGACTCAAAAAGGAAATGAAAGATGAGCCACAAGCAAACCTGTAGGAGACTCATCTTTGAGACAAGATTGTATTTCGAGAGATGAAAGGAGAATAATTCTGTATCCATCTTTTATTTTCTTGTGCTATTGTGCAGGGATCCTGGTCAAAGTCAAGTGCTACCGTGTTAGGCATTCCCTCCTATAGGATACTTACCCCATATGTCAAGGTTATAGTAGGAAGAACGGTTTAGAGTAAGTCCCTCAACACGATCTCATGGAAGGAGAGAAAATACAATGCCTCTTTTTACTTTGCAGTGGCTTACTTGATGGCCAAACACCACAGCAAAAAGGTGAATGAATCTGACCTCATTATTAGAGCAGAGAAGCCAGTGACTTTGGACAAGGACATGTGCCATGATAAGAAATAAGGAAGAAGAACAGCTGTGTCTGGAAGAGATTTTAACTGCAGCAGATAGATACAGTGAAGTTATTTTCCAAATCAGAACTGATGAAGCCTTTGCTGGGAACGTAACTGGCTTGTGTTTTTCTAGAAGCAGAGGAAGTAAGAATTCATAAATTTGGAGATAACTATAATGTCCAATGGCTCCAGCAGGACAAGAAAATGGAAAAGTAACAGATAACATGCTTAAAGCCCTCAGTGACATGAACATTCATGCAGTTCCTTAGTCACAGTGACATGAAATACACAAGAAGATTAAAAACAGAGGATCAAAAAATCCTTCTCTGGGTCTAAGATATTTACAAATCATCCAGAAGAAAAAATAAATAAATTGCTGTTCACAGAAAGGAAGACGAAGTGAAGCTGCTGAGACTCTGAAGGCCTCATCTCCTTCTGCTGGGGCAAGTGTTTCTCCCCTTCCTCTGAAGCCCAAATGCTCCAGATATCTCCTACAGGCAGAAGACTTCTCATAGTCTCCTACTGTGATAACACAACTCCTTGCCACTTCCTACTGAGCTTGCTATTTACCAAGTGCCATGTACTTCCACCAAATGAAAAGAACAACCTAGCTGTTACAGAAGCAGTACAATCTAGATTAAAAGTACTCCCCCCAGAAAACCCTAACCTCCTGTAACTTCTAGAAGGAAGCTGCATATAAGATCAACGCTAGCCACTTCATTTACATGGACAAATTAAAAATGTCACAGCTAGGTGCATAGAGAAACTAAGTGTTGCTCTACTTACAGCTGCTTAATTACAGTCAAAGCAATTTCATGCCCCACCATCAAAAGGAAGGAGAATTTTGTAGCAGTGAAATTTCCCTCTTTGCATAACACCTACTGCTTATTCTGTAGTTGTTATTCTTTCAACATCTTGTTAAGTAGAATCAGAGCAATGGAAAACAAAATGAGTCCTTGATGCCTTGATTATTTACATCAGCTGACAAATGACACCAGTACCACCCAGTTCTTCAGATGGTTAAACTGGTAATTGCCCCCTAGAAGCAACAGCACCAGTTTTGATGTATGGCTTTGCCGGCAGTCTGGATAAGTAACCGATTTGGTTACTTAGTGATGGAGATCTACTTTTAAATCTCCTTGAGGTCACTGTCTTTCCAGTGGATCTCATAGCTAAGATACAAGGGAAGACGAATGTAAATCTAGTAGCTTACTCTGGCAAATTTCAGTGAGAACAGGCTGGAAAGCTGTGGCTTTTGTTTGGCATAGGGCCACATGTGTCATGAGTGGTGAAATGATGTACTGTAAAGTGGTTTTGTGGAAGAATTGTCAATAATACCCTTTCAGCAAAGTCTGAAAACAAATTGTTTATAATAATTATAAAAGCATGTAAACAACAACATTTGTATTACAAGTGTGTTAGCTACAGCTAAGACTTTCTTGGGGTTTAGGGAAGTAGGTAAAATGTGGATAAATATGGTTCCTGATCCAAGTGACCTACACTCTAAAACAGTGGGTATGTATGTGCTGCCATTAACCTGCACAGAGTTCTTGATTTGAGTGGATTTGAATGGTAGTGGAGCCTAGTATAACTCTTTATTTTCATGGCACTTACTAATATTATCTTAACATTTCTGTCCAGAGATTTTTATTTTTTTTTAAATATCTACCAATTGCTGTTGCCTTTTTCCCACTACCTCCTGATACTGATGTAGTAATGAAAAGAAAATTTTCTGTCTTGAGAAAAGACGAGGGTGCATTATGTGCCACAGGCAATAACCATAGCCAGGAAACCATCTAACAAATAACAAGACAATACAAAAGCCAGTTCTCCCTTACAAATTTGTTTTGTCCATAGATAAATTAAAACACAGCTCAGAAGTTCACTGAAATATCATAATTAATGCAGTGTTTCTGAAGGAAGACTAATAACTTATACTTCTTACTTTAAAAATAATTTTAATTGGATGCACTGTATCACAAGTAGATGAATAGCTTATGTAGTAAACAAATACATTCTTTCTCGCTCCTTTCACTTCCTTGAAAGACATCTTAGATCATATTTCTCCCTTTCCTAGGCAGCTTTGATTCTTGGCCAGAAGTCAAAAACTCCTATCTCTCTGTTTTCCTGTTCAGGTAAGATGGAAAAGTTGATATTCTATCATTTTCTCTGACTCAGATTTTCTGTGTGGTCCTCTTGTTAAGGGGAAACTTCTAATTCTTTTCTTTAAAGGCTGATCACTTTCACTGGGTTTTTTGGTCTCTTGAAAAGGCTGAATTCACATTCTTTCTACTCCAAGGCACAGTGTACATGTCAGATTTTGAATCAGCACCTACTATATCCCAATGAAATTGTGCAATTATCTCACTGTAGTTTAAGAAATATTGGAAGTTCCTCACAAATTTCTTCCCATGTTCTTAACTAAATTTTCAGGTTTAACTCATGCTTGTTCTGAAGGATAGTTGAATGTTTGTGCTTTTTCCTGGTCAGGATTGAACATGCTTCATATATATTTTAAAAGCTAGTGCTGAAAAACCTCTTCCAGTGTCAATCACACCAAAAGTAATTTTGTTTTTAACTTACTAGAATGGACAAGAGGAGTCAGAAAGGTCTGAAATGCTCGTGGAAGTTAAACACAGAATCAAAGAATCATAGGGGTTGGAAGGGACCTCGAGAGATCATCAGGTCCAACCCCCCTGCCAAAGCAGGCTCCCTAGGACAGGTCACACAGGGAGGCATCCAGATGGGTCTTGAATATCTCCAGAGATGGAGACTCCACAACCTCCCTGGGCAGCCTATTCCAGTGCTCTGTCACCCTCACTGTGAAAAAGTTCTTCTGCATATTGGTGCAGAACTTCCTATGCTCGAACTTGAAGCCAAACAAAAGTAACCAGGCTTAGAAACGTATACAGAAAGCAATACTAAAGGTGTTTTTCTTGGTTTTATACTATATTGACAGCTGTTGCATAAGGCTGTACAGCCTTTTCAATGCTACGTAACACAGTGGAATCTGTCAACTTACCTTGGAAGAGGGGTTCTGAAGCATAATGGAGGGTAATAAATACATGTATAAAAAACCCTATTCAATTCCTAGGCATCACAATTATTTACCTGCTTGTAGGAGAGATGCTATAATGTCTTTGACCTTTTAATAAATGTTATTTTTCTAAGTAACACTGTAAAAATGACTGGTAGAAACCTTACTCAGGTTAATTTTTTTATTAACTTCATTTCCTTTTTCTTGAGTAATGAGTGCAGGTTGAAGACCAATGACTTCAGATTATGTTGTTAAAAGACGGCTTTGATCTAGAGAGACAGACTATTTAGTCATTGTCTGATTTATTAGCAGCAGTATTTTCATTCTGATACCCTACTCCGATGTAATAGTAAATCTTGCAAGATTAACTTTTAAATGCTCAGTAATAGAGTGTCATCAGTTTTCAGTAACAGTCTGAAGCTCATGTTTAGCCATGACTTTTGCCATTTTAGTATTAATTTTATATGTCTTCACAGATAATTAAAGTACCTGGTTGCTAAACAGATTTAGCAGAACTTTGCTGATCTTTACTGATACAGCCTGCTTGTTTTTATATGCATTCATGTTGAAAACAGTTTGCAGTGGCAGAAGATGATTAATCATTAAGCTGGGGCTTTAATGTACCAACAGTATTTGGAAACCTTCTCTAAGGATGCAATTTTAAAAGCCAGAGAATTGATCCAGAGTCAGTAAAAAGGAACACAAACACTGCTTTGCTTGCTGTTCAGGTTCCCGCTGTGCCAGTGTCTCCAGCGGAGGACGCGGCTTGCTCTGAGAGTGCTTTGATTTGAATGGTTGAACATCCTTAGCAACCCTGTTTGTGTGTGGTGCTCAACAGTGCAACTGCTTGGCCTTGAAACAAATGTCCAAGAGAAATGGAACTGTTTCAGGACAAACAGGGAGAACCACTGATATTATTTCAGGGATCCTTTGTAACAAGGCATTTGATAGGATAACTTTGTTGATCGACTTTCTGTAGCTTCTGTAGAAGTTCCTGTCTTTTAGTTTGTCATACCAAAAGCTGATGAGCTCTCTGCTTGAGAAATTTATGCATAATTGTACCTTTTTGCTGCTGCAAGTGATTTTCCTGTTGGTCATAAGCTGACTTGCTGGTAGTCATTTCAAAGAACAGTAATAAGATTTCCTTTCAGCAAAGGGTTTCCACAGCTCTGCAGAGGAACCTGTAATTCATGCAGAAGAACAATCTCTTGTGTATAATACAATATTGATGACAGGAAGATCATGGACTCCAGATTCTGGCTCCTGCCCTTTACATTACTATTTCCCCTCACAAGTAAATGCTGTAGACACTTCTGTGACAGTTTTCCCCCCTGTCTCCTTAACATTTACAAACTGCAAGCGAAGGACCAAATTTGGGGTAGGGGAAAGAGCACATAGGTAAGCTGAACTTACTTCTTATGCATGTGGGAATACTACTCCGTAAGATGTGCCAGCCTCACTGATGTTTCTGCTGACTATATCTGTACACTTGCAATAAAAGCAATGCCACATTTTTAACAAAACAGAAGTCCTACAAATATTCATACACAGTCATCTTTACTGCAGCATGGGCTTTTTCTGATGGTTGATTTTGTTGGTCGTGTTTTGATTGGTTTTGTTGTTTGGGTTTTTTTAATAATTTGGTTGATATTACTGTAAAACATGACTTAAAGGATATTTATGCCTTTAAACTATTGTGATGGGTTGATCTCTCCAGCTGGTCTCTCATCACCCTCCATCCCCTATAGGACAGAGTGAAAAAGCTTGTGGGTTGATATAAGGAGGGAGATTGCTTATCAGCTACCATTAACAGGTAAGACAGACTTGATTCAAGAAAAAAAAATAGTTTATTGCCAATTAAAAATAGAGTAGAATGGTGAGAAACAAAGACGAAATTAAAAACACCTTCCCCCAAACTCTCCCTTCTCCCAAGGTCAACTTCGTGCCTTCATTCACGACCTTCTACTCCCTCCCTCTTTGAGCAGCTCAGGGAGGATGGGGAATTGGGGTTTGTGGCCAGTTCATAACACTTTGGTTCTGCTGCTTCTTCCTGACAATTGCACAGCTCCAGAATACAGTCCCTCCCATAGAATACAGTCCTTCGCAAACTACTTCACTGTAGGTCCTTCCTACGGGTTACAGTTCTTCAAGAACTGCTCCGATGTGGGTCCTCTCCATGTGGAACAGTCCATCAGGAACAGACTGCCCCAGTGTGGGTCACCTACAGGCCACAGCTCCTGCCAGAAGCCTGCTGTAATGTGGGCTCTCCATGGGCTGCAGCTTCCTTCAGGGCACATCCACCTGCCCCATCATGGGGTCCTCT
Organism: Zapornia atra; assembly: GCA_013400835.1. NCBI lineage: Eukaryota > Metazoa > Chordata > Aves > Gruiformes > Rallidae > Zapornia > Zapornia atra. Next base: position 11,545 of record VZTU01013977.1, read on the forward strand.
ACAAGCTGCAATGTAGATGTCTGCTCCTCTGGGGTCATCCATTGACCTGCTTCTCCGTGATTTTCTCTATGGGCTGCAAGGGAATCCCTGCTCCAGCACCTGAAGCTCCTCCTCTCCCTCCCTCCTTCTTCACTAGCCTTGGTGTCTGCAGAATGGTTACTCTCACATTTTTCTCTCTCTGTCACAGCTGCTGGCCAGTATTTTTTACTGTTTCTTAAATGTGCTGTCACAGAAGTGCCACCAGCATTGCTGACAGCCTCATCTGTGCTCTGCAGTGGGCTTCTTGCAGAGCCAGATGGAATGGGTTGTGTCCAGCATGAGGCAGTCCCTGATTTCCTCTCACAGGAAATCCTCCACGTCACTGCAGCCCTCACTCACTACCAAAATCTTGCCATGTAAACCTCTAAACTAACCTTCTTGAATACTTACAGAATTCGCTTCATTCCTTCAGAAATTTCAAATATTCTTTAGTTTTCATTAAAATTCAGTTAAATTAATATTTCTAGTCTGAAATTGGACTTATCCTTTAGAGACATTGACATTCAAAGTATTTTAATGCCAACAGCTTCATGAATAGTTTTGCTTGATGATGACTTAAAAGTGTAATCTGCTTATAAAACCAATTATTTATACTTTCTTATTAATGGCATATTAAGCAATAAAAAAATATTCAATGACTACCAACAAGAGTTATTTTCAACATTATGTTTTGATTCCTGTCAACAATTATAAAAATATAGCTCCATAAGAACATTGACAAAACATGGGTTATTTGCTAAAATTGTAGACAGAATTTTATTACCTTCTGAAATAAAAAACATCAAGGAAAGTATCATGCTCACACTTTTTTCCAGTCAGTTAGGAAACACGTTTCTTAAACCAATGGGAACTTCAAATGCAATATAACTGCAAAATTAAGAATCAAAAAAGCTATATACTTCATGGTTTCAGCTTTTATACTGTCCTTTTAAGAGGAGTATTTTATATACTGCAATCTGTACAGTTTGGAGCTGCTCCTCAGTAAAGATCACAACAAATTTTGCATGTGACTCATCCTCTGCATTCCAAAAATAAATCTTCCTTTTTCCTGCAATTTTGCATAATTGGTCTCTGATAAGAGTAAAAGAATTATGCAAACATTTGATATGCATTAAGGCAGCTGTTTGAGACACATGTGATTTCAAAAAATGACTCGTATTTCACTTTTGAAAGAGTAGCACATCTTTGCCATGACGTATTTTTAAAGGAAGGCTGAGCCTAGAAAGTCAGAACTTACTGTATTTAAAAGAAATTATGTAAAATTGTGTTGAAAAAGACAGAAATATTTTATAACACGAGTTTTGGATTAATCCATATCTAAATAGAGTCATACTGAACTGGGTCAGATGTACATATATAAAGTGTCCTCAGTCATACATAAAGCTATTACAAAAACGTGGTTACTATGAGAAACATAGATTTCCATCAAAATGGATAAAAAGACTTCCATCAAAATTGTAAAGGATTTCAGTGCCAGGCCAAAATAAAAAATATCCTTTCTTAAGGGGTTATAATATTACAGGGGGGATGGAAATGCTTCCTTTTGAAACTGCATTTTACTTGTATAGTTTCTCCAATTTAATCTAAAATGTAAAAAACCCAACAATAACACCAAATGTTTTGTTTCCTTTGATCCATTGCATGTATTTATTCATTGTTTGGGCCAACACACCAAAAAAATCAATCTCTTGCACAGCTCTAGTTAATATAATATGCCTGCCCTGACCTTCCAGGGAAGCTGTGTATAAACAGGAAATACAAATTCAATTTATAACCACAATGATGAGATGAAAGAAGGCAATTCTTTAAAATGAACCTGAATAATTGTTCCCTGACCTCTTCTCACACTTCATATGACAGAAACAGATAAAAAGCAACTTGTCTGATTGCTTATTGCTGAACTGAGTGCTGATACAGAAGCAATCAGTAAAAAGCTGCTCCTCAATTTCAGCATTTTTGTAGTATTTGAATTGAAATACATGCCTGAGTTTTCAGTAATGTATACACTTGAGGAATTAAAGAGTTTGCATCAGATAAGACAGGCACACTTTATTAAACAGAAACATTCCCAGAAGCATTGGGATTTATTCTTAAAATTGTTGTCTTTCCCACATATATCATAACTCAGGCAGACCACAATATCAATAAAAATATCAAAAACAAGTGAAGACAGATGAGCTACACTAGCATTTTGGGGGTTCCAGGGACAGACGTTTAAAAGTTTGGAAATGCCAGAATTACATGCAACCTTAATTGATCCTGAGTACTCCTCTGATTCATTTTTGGACACTCTTTAGCTTCCTGATTACATAACGCTTTTCGATTCCTCTTTCATTTTCTGTGTGGGATGGATAGCTCTCATTTAATAATTCCATACTATGCTTTGCTTCTTTTGCTTTTTGAAGTGTCTATCTCTAGTTCTTATTTAATAGAGCTAACTCAAAGTCAGAGGACAGATTTATTAATTTCTGTGGGAACTTTTCTGTTGCTATCAGAAAAGTATTACTAGAACTTTTTACAAGTATTATTCAATTATTGCATTTATGTTCACAGTGCTCCCCTGAAATAAGAGAAGTATTACTATGTCCATTTTACAGATGTAGAAATAAGTTGTAGGGACATTCGGTAGCCAGAAAAACATATCTGGATGCCCAGTAGTTAGAACCTGATTCTCCAGTATGGATATTACTTTATGTTCAAATTGCAGACTGTTGAACCATGGAGTCTTCACATTTATATAAATGCAGCTATAAGGTTCTCAGAAAATGGGAAATGAAAAATCACTTTGTTGCACGATGTTAGCTTTCACTTTCAGCACAGCAGAATCTATGAGAAGTTAGTAAAAATAATGAGTCCAGCTGCAAATTCTAGCTTAGGTTTTTCTTAAAGCATAGATTCCTAGAAAGTAAAATGTCATTGCATTTCTCTGCAATGGCAGCCGAATCTTTGTAATTTTCTGTGCTTCTTACGTTCTCTCTAAATAACGGCTCCTTACCACATTCAGAGATTAACTCATTTTGGCTAGTCTTGACTGTCCTTTGAGGTGACAGAAGTAATTGGTTGTCTTCTCCTGTGATCTTCACTAGTATCCCATGTAGAAAGAAACACAATATTTTGTCATTGGTTTTCATAATAGTTCTGGCTGAAAAAGAGAGGTGTGATTCAGAACCAGTTTTCTTCTGGTCTTGTAAGGAAAGTAGGCTCTAATAAAAATAGACTTTTCACTCTATTCTTCTTAGTTACAGTATCACTAACTTTGTCTCTTTATAACTGACTTTGCTGACTTGTGTTTCTTTGTACTATGCCAACTCATCCTAATTATGCATTTCCAGGCCCCCAGACAAGATGTTTATCCCATATATAGCACCAGCAGACCTTCAGGTCCTTTCTCCAGAATTACCTGTCCCTGTTTTTTTTCCAGATTTTCCCCAATCTCATGTTCACTGGTTCTTCCTTTGTGTTTCTGTAGCTTCAGTACATCTCTTCACTTGCTCCTAATAGCTTTGTTCCTTCCATCTTGTCTGTTCCCCCAGTCATGCTCTCTCCCCTCTGCCTGTTTCCCGTTACCCCAATGTCTGTGCCCCTCATGGTCCTGGGCTTCTCATGTCACTATTAGTGTGCAGGTCCCTCACCCTTTCTAGCACCAGGATGAGCCAAGCTTAGCAGAAAAAAAAAAGTCCTCAGAGAGCTGTGAAAGATCCTTCTATCAAATGTCTGCAAACTATAGTCTTCTGTTTAATCTTATAGCTCACAGACAAGTTCAGACAGATTTCACTGTGGCAGAAAAGACACGTACTATAATAGTTTGCCAATTTTTCAAGTTCAAAGCATGAGTTTACTTAAAGATCATCAAAAAAAGGTCACTTTTTTTTTTTTCTCTCTCTGTGTGCCAGCTTTACAGATTTTTTTTTTACTGGTGTTATTCTTGGAAAGAGCTAAACCACTTTGGCTGGCAAAATCCAAATACAGTCACTTTGCAACAGGCACTCGGCATGAGAAATTTCAGTCTGACTGGTTAGCTTGGCAAAGTCTTAAGTCCCTGAACACAAAATCTTGTAGTAGGAGGCATTGGCTCCTTAATGACATACAGTCTTAGAGAGTGTGAGGGGAATAAACTCTCTTTCATCTCTTTGATTTCATTCATTTCTCCTCTAACTCTTCTGCTATTCTTAACTGGTGTTTCAAATTACACATTTTCTCTTTCCTTGAAGAAATTGCCAGAGTCTAAAGAAGAGAAAATGTTGAGTATATACTGGAGCATATGTTGAAGTCTGAATTGCTTTTTTTTTTTCCATTTTCAAGCCAGTTTTCTCATACATACTAGTGGGCAGCCCATAGAAAGAAGCTTAGATTTCACTTACCGAAGCATAATTTGGCAAATGTTTATAAATTCTGCTAGGATTTTTCCGTTTATTTATATTGAGAAAGGGAAAGAGAATCCCTCCCTCCTTTCCTTCTCTCTTTCTTTTTCTTGTCAAAAATCATTTCTATAACTATTCAAATTGATAAACACATATAACAGCAGTAAATAAAAATCTGCCCTTATCTACTTTTCTATTGTATGTTGAAACCAATCTATATTTGCATCTCTGGTAAAAGAAATTACTCTTCTGTATGTGAATATGCAATTCTTTAGTTTTCAGGTAACTCATACCATTTACGCTCCTGACTTTCTAAATTCACATCCACATTTGGCATTCAGGGTGCATTTGTTACATATGGTACAGTCACGTGACATATTCCCTAAAGATTCAGAGTAAACATTGCGCCCATGGTTGGATATAGATAGCTGAAGGATGCTTCCCCCGTATAGAAAGTCCCTTGCTCTGCTGCCAAGGAATCCGAACACTGTCCACTCCCTCCCTAGCTTGAACAGATGCACCCTCAAAACACATAGGATACCTGTTGCAATATCCTGCCTGATCTGATCCAAAGCATATGGGTGAAAGCTTTTAACTGAGCTTAAAGCTGAATGTAAAAAAGCTCAGAACAGAGCCACCTTCTAATAAGAGGCCAGACAAATGCCTAGAAAGACAGCAGTGTCAGGCTACAAAATATATTTGCTTTTTGATGAAGTCCAAAGTAGACTTCTGTTGAGCTTACCTACAGTATATTATACCAAAGAATGGATTTCTGTCATATCACTTCCCCATCACACAACTATTGCAAAAAGCACAAGCTGCTCATGGCAGCTTAGCAAATTTCTTTTAGAAGATTCACCTTTCAAAAAGGTCATGGAAATACAAATGAAAAGAATTCCTGCAAATTAATTAGAATCAAGAGATCACCCTTGTAACAGTTGTAGGTATCCCTTAAAACAGTCCTTGGGGGTAAAATAATTGCCTCCACTTCCAAGGTGAACAAGTAATGGCCAAAGACAGTCTAAATTCCTTCAGTCTATTCTTGAACACGATGAAACAAAGCAGTGAGAGGTTCAGCAAGAAGTTTGTTAAGACCTCTAGAAAGGAAGAGGGCATCATTAATTGATGTACTTGAAAAGGCAAAGAGGTAAAACTGTATATGTTATGAATGTCTTTCTAGAAAAACAGCATTTCAGCTGAGAAAATATTAATTTTTAAAAAATCAAAAGCCCATATTTTAAGATCAAAACACATATATAAAATAGAAATAAGCATTGTCTTTACATATAATTTAACTATAGTTTAAAAATAAACTGAAATAAGTCAGGTGCTAATAACAGAAGTATACTGATGAATTTTTTATAAGAGTAACCTTACATGGATGTGTTCATAGTACCCTTGGAAGAAAAGGAACCCACAGATGCTATTAAATCCCTTGGAAGACCCAAGGTGCTTCAGTTTGATTAGCCTGAGGTGTCAGTTTTGATGAAGCCTCTTTGGAAATATACATTTTAGGAAATGTATGCCCTAAACCCAAGGATTGTACACATAATCTGTAGACAAGAAAAGACTGCTGACAGCAAAAACTCCTATCGGTACTCTCAAAAGATCTTCAGAATACTGACTTAAGTTGTATCTTGAAATAGGCTCTGTCCTAAGCTGTGACAGTCATACATGCACTGCAGAACCTTGAGATAAATCACAGAATCACAAAATCGTAGGGGTTGGAAGGGACCTCAAGAGATCATCAGGTCCAATCCCCCTGCAAAAGCAGCTCCCTAGCTCATATTACACAGATAGGTGTCCAGACGGGTCTTGAATATTTCCAGAGATGGAGACTCCACAACCTCCCTGGGCAGCCTGTCCCAGGACTCTGTCACCCTCACTGTGTAAAAGTTCTTTCGCACGTTGGTGCAGAACTTCCTGTGCTCCAACTTGCAGCCATTGCCCCTTGTCCTGTCTCTACAGACTACTGAAAAGGGGCTGGCTATTTCCCCCTGCATCCCATACTTAAGATATTTATAAACTCACCTAATGCACTACCATAAGCTTGTTTATCCATTGTAACCATATCTCAATTTTACAATTAGAAGTAGTAATTTTACTGGCAAATGAGTAAAATATTTCTTCCATGTTCCTTTTTTTCCCTCTCCTTCCTACATGTACTCCTAACACTGTCTTTTCAAAGAACTGTCCATTAATCATCATTCATACGTGTCCATAAAGTGTGGTTAAATCAGTTAGTAACTTTGAGTCAAAAAACAAGACTAAAATTGACAGTGCCAAAATAAGATGAAGCTTGGCAGAGCATTATACAGTAAAGATAAATTTTGAAAGTTTTTTTTCTAGGAAACAAAGTAATAACACAATTGACTCAATTGGAGTAAAAATAGTAATTAAGGTGATTGTACTGGTACACATCAATTAATAGCATCAGTGATTAAACATACAATAGCAGTAGTTAAGTGCTGGAGTTATTTCAGACTTCTGTGGTATACATATGTTTACATCTGTAATGAGAGCTTGCAGGTATTTATTACCTTATGAACCTTATTATCAAACTCAAATGGGACCCAGATGTCTTCCATTTTTCTGAACACTTTTTAATTGACTTTTTACCAAAAACAAAAAGTAAGCCTGTCTCAATTTTCCTCGAGCAGTTTTGTAAACAATTCAGTGAGAAAAATGAGTTTAACTGAGGATAAACAGCCTGTTTCAGGAGTAGTGGTAATTAAAAAGAAGCAATAGACAAAGAGAGACAAACACGAGAATCTTCTGGGGTGATGTAGACGACATTTTCTCTTTAAGTTCCTGGCCAAGTTAGACAGAGCAGTGAATGTGAACATGAAAACAATCTTGATGAGGTAGATAGAGGCAAGTGTCTATTTCCAGTGAAAGGGCCTTCATCAGCTAGAACAGGAGCAGAATCCATCAACTCTGAACCTGAAGACTGAGATTGAGAATAGCAGCTTCTGTTTGTTCAATTATACTCACCATTGGACTCCTTCAGGATTTCTTTTGTATTGCTGAAAACACGGAAGTCTATATTAACCTTCATAGCATAAGGCTTTGTCTAGAAAGTAGGATGGTTAAAGAAGCTAATTGATAATCTGTTGGTAGAAATAAAAGTTAGGAGAAATCATTCAGGGGGATGTAGGGTCACATTTCATTGCTAACACAGTCTGCATAACAATTACTGCCCACAGAGGGAGGAAAAGCCAAATATGCTATTTGATTCAGAATGCATGGCTTAATACAACATGTATTTCTAATGTCTATATAGCTAAAAAAAAATAATCTGAAGTTCCACATTGGGGCGCCAGTTTTTTTCTTCAAAAATCTTCATGTCCATAACAAAGCAGTGTCTTTTGTACTTATTTTAGGGTTCCCTTTCCATAGGAATGTTCATATCTCTTGCTGCACTTGGCAGTTTGCTTTAAAAAAGTCTGTCTCAGAATCATGTTGTCTTCTCAGGCCCACAGATGAACTGCCGAAGTTATAACACAATACACCATCTGGAGATACCCGTTTAGTGGAGACCCAGGTTGGGGAAATGCTTACCTGTAGGCTTTGAACAAACCAAAACCATCTTTTTCGTTTAAGTATGGGAAAAACAGAATCCTCATCTAGCCACTTATATTGCCTATCCTTCTGCACGCTGAAAGTTCATTCTAGGATGGCAACTGGTGCAAACAACAGTCAGGAAATTCACTTTTCAATCACTTCAGCATGTATAAAGCTGAATCTTACAGGCTCACCTAAATCCAGATGGAGGTAGAGTGGGTGTGAATCTGTTTTAGGAAAAAAACCCCACAATCTGAGATATTAGAGGGTGCAAAAAAAGAAGTTTCATGGGATAAAATTTTACACTGAAAATTTCATACCTGCCCTGGTTGTGACTGAGATGGAGTTAATTCTCTTTCTAGTGACTGGTATAGAGCAGTGTTTTGGATTCAGTATGAGAACAATGTTGATTGATAGCACACTGATGTTTAGTTGTTGCTAGGTAGTGGTAGTACCTAAACTAAGTCAAGGACTTTTCAGCTCCTCATGTCCTGCCAGATGCTGGGAGACACAGTCAGACAGCTGGGAGAGCACATTCAGAACAACTGGCCAAGACTGGCCAGGGGGATATTCCCCACCATATAGTGTCATGATCCAGGTATAACTGGGGAAGCCAGACAGGAGGTGGCTCAGAAACAGACTGGGCTTCAGGGGCATTCATCACATGTGGTGTGTAATTGCATTTGTGCATCACTTGGTTGTTTATAATAATTTTCCTTTCTTATCCTATTAAACTGTCTTTATCTCAACCCACAAGTCCTCTTCCATCCTCATCCCCAACCCCTTGTGAGGGGACGGGTGCATGAGCGGCTTCAGGGTGCTTAGCTACCCACTGGTATTAAACCATAACACTCTTGTTACCAACTTCTGGCAAATAGCTACTTAAAAATGTGAGGATTTTTTTTCATTTTCTTTATTCATCAAGTTTAATTTTTGAGATTTGTGAGCTCTAAGAAGCTGTCATGATCCTTCTTATATTTGGCAGAAGAAAAATTGCTTAATGAGTTTTGCTTTATCTGTGTGTGAGATAAAGTTGTCATCATGTTTTCATTAGGTATCTTTGTACATCGTAGAGAAAATTCAGAGGATATGAAATTATTGTTAATGTTTCTTTTCAGGGGTAGCTTGCTTAATAATGTTTGTAAATAAAGGATCTAGTTCTTAATCATGGATAACCATCATTTGTAGTTTATTTAGAGCTGGTGCTCTCAAATCTTGTCTAGCATGCCTGCCTCCTGTCAGACACTGTCTTTGCAGCCCTGCTTAACTGCATTAGCAGTCTGATACCAACAAGTTGCATACTCCTGACTGCCATGCAGTAGCCCAGCCCTTCCAAAGTTGGAAGCAAGTTGCGGTGATGCATAGAGGCAAAGAACAAGGTATGTCCCATTTCCTCTTCCCCATTCCATCCCATGATGTAATTCCATCCCATCACAATTGTAAATTTAGGGGGAAAAAGCTGCTTCTTTTGGTTAAAGTGAGGTTAGTACAAAGAAAAAATACATGCAGTTTTATATTTTTAATACGATTAAATATGAGTCAAAAACATAAATATAGTAGAAATACATTTCATGTCTTTATATATTTGGCATGCTTTATTTTTGTACTTCCTTTACATGGAAAAGCAGGCTGTCTGTACAGAACCACTCTTGCTATTGTACACATGCCACAATTCTGCAGCTGCATAGTTAATTGAACCGATAACAAAGTTTAGGTAAAAATAAGTATTTTCTATTCTCCTGACTATACAACGTGCTCTCTTCCTCTTTGCCCCTTTCATTTTTCTTTAATCCTTTTCAATAGTGTAAGTAAGTACTTAATACTTGATTTCCAACTTCATGTTTACTGATCAACTCCCAGACTGTACTTGGCTGTTAATACAGAAGTTGAGCAGCCCTCTGTGCATCCTAAACAAACAAATAAATAAATTAATCTTTCTATTTCCCTTCCTTCTAAAAGAGGCTAACCTCATTATTTTTATAAAGTCCACCTTTTTGGGGGGGACTTTATGATGTGAACAGTTTGATCAAATCTTAAATACCCATGTCTCACAGAATAGCTGAAATGCTGCTTGCCATTACAGCAACCAGAAGGAGAGAAGAAAAAAATAAGGAAGTTTCAGAGACATCCTAATGATATCAATCTGCTACGATAGTGCAGATGTGTGTAAAGATACATATTTATCTGCTGCTTGCAGACTGAACTGCAGTGTCTTGCCTAGATGCATTGCCTGTGGTCTTCATCTGTATACTGCTTTTGTCACATGAATCAATCATTGTTATACATGCTTTCTTTGAATGAAAAAAAATATCTCATATTATTCCAAATACGAATAGACGGACAAATGTTGTTATAGATTTAAGAAGAGTAGAGGTACTGCAAAGAACAATTAGGAAGAAAAACTATAAGCAGAAAAAAGAAGATGATTAATCTTTTCCCAAGAAAAGAAAGCATTCATGATGGCTTTCCCAAACATATTCCCTCTTGATAGGTTCAAGTTATATCTTGAAGTGCTTTCAGAGACTCGGAAAAGTATGATCCACAGAGCTGAAAGTGATTTTTCCAAATGTGGATTTTAGAAACAATGGTATTCCTGAGGAAGGCAGACAGCTCAGAATAAACAACTCCTTAGTAATATTCTCACTTAGGAAAAGAAGCATACAGAGCAATTTTCATTAGAGACAAATTCACTGATGAAAACAATCACCATGTCATTAATTAATACTTTAAGTTTAGGGAGAGAGATTAAAAATTTCTGGAAGAATAGATTTCAGTATGTATTTCAATCATGCAGACTACCTACTTTTGACCATTTCTCAATAAAAAGGTATGTTGGATAAGACAGTTTCACACTCATCATATCCCAGTTTCTTTGTCTTTTTCTTAGGCACTGAAATTTAAATAAAAACTTATCATTTAAATTAGAACTGTAGCCTCCTCCTCCCCCTTATTTCTTCCTTTCAATTCTCAATTTTGACTGGAATACTCTAAGAGCAGCACTTAAACTAATTGCAATTTTTGCTTTTGCTTCACCCACCCTTTTCACTTCACCACTTTGTATCTTCACATAAAAGGAAGGGTGACCTGCTTCCTCTGAAGGTGATGCTAATGCAGCTCAATAAATGGCAGAGAGAACAGGGTGACCTGAAATGGTGCAAGCCATATCAGAAAGGCATTTCATTTTTTTCTATTATGAAAACGAGATTTTCCTTTAAGTGTGTTTATTGAGCTGCAGTAACATAATGTAAAGTAACATAGACTTAAGCAAGATGACCTCATTCATCATCCTGGGGTCAGCTAAAGATGTTGGATGTATTCTGAAGCACTGGTTAAAGAAACACAATTTTTCATGGAAGAAATTTTTTAATCCCTTTGGGACTGACCCTTTAAACTCCAGCATACTGCTGAAGGAAGAGCAGACCCTTTACGTTAGCTCTCAGCATTACACGTTTGCACGGCACCTGTGCGGAGAGACAGTTGTAGCTTGAAGAAACGTTAACCGTGTTCAGCAATATGGAGTGAGGCTCTACACCTGCTCTTGCTCTCATAAACAGTAAAGAGGAAGAAAAGTGGGCATCACAGCAGGCAGGAGAGGTGTTTCACCAGGCTTTGGATCAGGCCCATAAATTTTGACCGGAGCACAGCTGCTTGGCTGCAATTCACTACATGCAAACAATTTGAATGGCCAGTGTTTTTAGTTACTTCTCCTGATAGCCAAAATTCTTCAAATGTGCTTAAGAACTGTATTTAGAAGGAATTGATGGGGGGTTTAGATGAGACAGCCAGCCGCTAACACAGAAATGTGCCTACGGGTTCAGAGCAAACAGCGCCTCTCACAACTGCTCCATGCCTCTGACCATATGCTGTTCATCTGTTCAACTCCCCAACCATTCATTTGGACTAGGATGTTGAACTGTGCCAAATAAGCTTCCCAGGGAGTTTCCCCTGAAAGATACAGGGGTGGAGGGTTGTATTTTCTGAGCTGAGCCAATCCGACCTCTCCCCTCTGGGCATTTTTGAGTAAAAAGAAGATGGAAATCTTCATTCTGCCTTGGTTGCCTTCTCATCTGACCCAATCTTTCATCCAGACATTTGTTGTCTATAGTCCCTTTAATTTCCTTCTCAAGGCTATTGTTTAAGTGCTAATTTCTGTTAGCAAATTTCAAATTGGACAAAGTTTTCCTGGTCCTCTCTACTCCTGGAACACTTGTTGATCTAGGGCAGTCAGTTCATGGCTCCCGTGCATTTTCTCAGCCTAGACAGATTTTTGTAGTTGCTACTCAGACAAAGATATCATTTCTAACAATAGTTCATCATCAATTCTTTTTGGGAAGTTTCCAGATGTTGCTTTAATTCATTTTGTGAAGTCTCCTGGCTCAGTTTTAAGTCTTGTTTTAATTCCTTTTGGTCTTATATCAATTCCTTTTGGCTATTTTTATATCTATGAGTATCTCCATTATTTATTGCATATTGATTCGACAGCAATATGGACACACAATCTGCTTCGTTGGAAATATGTATCTCACTGCTAACACCAGTTTCATCGCTTCCTGTCCCAAGAAACTAAAGTATTTTTGATCTAATGGATTGTCTTTCTTAGCTGGGAAAATTGATTTTGTTAGTGAAGTATGTCTTTGATGAAGTCTTAATAAAACAAAGAGCGAGAAGAGTTTTGTTCCCTTAAACACATTGAAGGCACAAAACCCAGAAGGCGTTTCCTCAATCTAAAGATCACTTTCTTTTTTCCCTTAGTCCAGTATCCCAGAGCAACTCCTTTTCTGTCTCACTCCTTCCTCCTAAGGCCCAGCTCAGCGCTGACAGCTGCAGTTCAGGGAAAGGGGGATGCTGGCCCCAGGGCAGCCTGCTGATTCCCTGGCTGCTGGCTTTCCACAGTCTTTCCTCAGGCACTGGCTGCTGATCCAGTGTCCAGAAGAGGGATTTTAATTGTTACCTTCTGTGCTGAGACAAAGCCAGGTTCTTTGTTCCGTGGCATCTAGTCTTTAATTTTCAGTAGGACCTAATGTAACATAACAGCTTTATTTTGAGCCTTTGATGCCACTACCTGTTTACATCATTTTAGTGGCTGATGAGTAAAAACATGTCTGCAGAAATAGCCCATTGTTTCTTCCTCACAGACTGCCTCCATACATTTCTTAATCTGAACATCTTATTGTTATTATCCTTAATATATTTATTATGTGAACAGATATTTGTTAGTAGCAAAGTACCAAAACAGTTTGTCTTCTACCACAATCTGCTTAAGATCTTAATGAAGAAAATAAGTTCCTCATTATCTTTGAGATAAATGAAACAGAAAGTTCTTTTAAAAGTTTCTTTAAAAACTATATGACACTTAAAAAAACCCTATTAAAAGTATCCTTAGTTCAGAAAAATCTGTGCTGGATTATGAAGCAGGAGACAGTAATAAATCTCACTGACTTCTATATGCAGAGGAAAATATCTTCATAGCAAGAGAAGAAAAAACCCCAATACCTACCCAAAATCAAAAAGGAAAAAATAATTTACATCATCATCATGATCACAAAACATGACATATTCCTGATTTTTACTCAGCTGCAGCTTTGTGAGGAATAGTAAAGAATCAGTGGAGCTTAACAACATCCAGCTTCAAATGGCAAGGGTTATTTTTTCTCTTTCAGGCATGAGTAGCACTTAAAGTACCTAGAACAGTGCTGATTCTGTTTGCTAACTTCCACCCTCCTGGCTTCATTACCTTTCACTGACTTCCAGTTGATGGAAGAAATGCAATAAAAGTATGAGTAAGTTCATGATGATTTTCTATTATCTTACACTATAGTGGCATAGGAACTCCCACAATCAAGGACACAATTCTCTATGATAAATATATTTAAGGTACATAAGAAAAATGTTTTTTTTCTGAAATTTTAAATAGAAGAATTTTACATCAGTTTTGCTGAAACTTTTTTTTTTCCTCCCCTAAAGGAAATTAGTTTTGGTCCAAGAGCTACAGTTAATCCCATGTTATTTGACTTTATGGTCTGAACACCAAAGTTTCTTTTTATTCCTTTCAAGGTTATGCAAACTGTGTAAGAAGATCTCTCTCCAGACTTTCACTCCTGCACTCCCTTCAGTACCACAGCTTTCTTATCTCTGCTTCTATCCTTGTCTATTTCTGCCACATACCTTGTTTCACAAGTCTAGTATCACATCCCACTAGGAAAGCTGGATGTGGGACGCCAAACATGAAAAATTGGACACCATTCTCGATCATTCTAGCTTGGCCCTGTGCCTTTCATGCCTGTCTTCTTCCCACTCCCCTGTGCTGTCCCATGCCCTGCCACCTCCCAGCTTTACTGTCCGCTGCTCTTCTGTGACTCTCTTGCCAACATGGACTGAGTTCCAGGAACTACGTCTCAGTGGATTTGTTGTCAAAACAATGTAAGCCTGTTACAATCAAATGCTTTTCCTTCCTGTATCCAAACATAGCGAGTCATCTCTTTTTCAGACTATTCTAATCGCAAATGGTTTCACTTAAGAATCGCAAGATGTATTCTGCTTCAGGTCTGAATGGTGTCAAATGAAGTTGTTCTGGATTTAAAGGATTTTTTAACATTGTAGAATTTCATATTTTAGTAGCTTATATTTTTAAATGTTCAGTGCTCGCTTATATTTTTAAATCTTCAGTGGTTGGATCACTTGTTGAACGTAAATCTGCAAACTTGAAAGGGAATTTATGTATATAATTATATGACTCTTGTGCCACAGGATAGTCTTAGCAGTAATAATTATTATTTCCGTTACATTAGTGTCTACAAGTAAAATTGCAGCTGAAGACCCAACTGCATTAGTCAATATAAAGATATTTCCACCTTGAGCAGAACCTAAGCATCAGTCTAGAAATGGAACTGTGTGTGCTTAGCTAAAATACTTCATAAGCCCAACTCCCAAACTGTATTTGATGCCCTCTTTCTGTATCCATGTATACTGTTATGAATGCAAGCAAAACAGGAGAAGAAGAAGAAGAAGGAATTTTCTTTCAGTTTTGTCTTTTTAGAGTATAAAGACACTTTCTGACTGCTGGCCAAGGAAACTTAGCAGGTTTTTCTGAATATGTTTTAAATGAAGCCTCAACAGGAAGGTGGAGAATATGGCTTCAGTGAGACTAGCAGTTGCTCAAGCAGAAACGAGCAAGGGACCACCAGCACTGAGTATGTTTAGTGCTGGCCCAAAGTTGTTTTGCACTGTTTCCCTCCGTTGTCTGACTCACATCAACCTAAAAAGCACCCAGGTACCTCACAGATGAACCACCCAGCCCCAGGTGCAACAAGCATCTCTGCACTTTTTCTCCCCCTTTCACAGGCACATTGAAAAACTCTCAGATTGACTCCAGCCCTATTTTCATCTGTCGCTGATCCAAGAGCCTCTGGATCTTTCCTACCACCACCTACTCCATAAGCAGAGGTGTCCCCTTGTTAGAACAGGATATTCAGGAAATATCCAAGATTTTCAGCACATACTCAGATATTCAGTGTTCTCAGCAGCCTAAACATCCTAACATGAAGCAAGTTCAGAGATTCTCCAGCAACCCCAAGCTATTTACCTGCCCTGCAAAAAACTACCCTTGCACAAGTACCTCATACACAGGTTTAATATTCTCGGTGCTACCCTTGACTCTACTTGAGGCAGACTATAAACGGAAGTTATATAAAATGATTTGCAGCTGTGCAAATTAGTTCACTGCATAATTTGCATAAAGAATCATCCATGACATTCATTGAATATCACAGTAATAGTCATGTGAAGGTGAACATCCATATGCTTGCAGGATCTAGGCCTAAAAATACGGGTCTTGGCAAGGTATGGAGACTCCAGGGGACTTACAATCTAATTAAAATTGACAAAAAAGTTCTGATCCTAAAACTGACTTTTCATTTTTGGTAAAAAGTATCAAATCTACAATTAAGAAATTATATTTAATTTTCCAATTGTATTTTCTTGCAATATTGCTTACATATATTTGTGCATTGTCTAAATGCAGCTAATTGTGATACAGCTAGGGTTTTCCTTTTCCATCAGAAAGGTTTTGTCGCACACCTCATCTCTATCCTCATTATGAAGACTTCATACCATGTATATCAGAATATACCTGCCTAGTTGCCGCTGGACAGCAAGAAATCTCCATTTTTGCTCTGTTTTCCTGAACATGCTTCCCCAAATTGCTCTTTGTTGACTGATAGAGCCTCTCTGTTATCACTCTTTCTAAGACTGAAATATTTTTGTTCGTTCTTCAGAGTTATGTTGTATCACTAGTCATGAAGTGTCCTGGTGAGATGGAATACAAAAATGAAGAGTTGAGTGCATAAAGTTAAGAGTTATTTCTTAAATCTTTGTGCTTGGTTTATCACTTGAAAGGTGTAAAAAGTCTTCACTCCTTTTTTTCCCCTCTGAGTATCTATGCTGAACATTAGCCAGCTTTATAATATGTTCTCTTCTAGAGGTGATTTTAATTACCTCTAATTTTAAATATCTCTAAAGACTCAGTTTTATATTTATAGAAAAACAATACTTCTTTGATTCATTGAAAATGAAAGGAGACTGATATCAGATACTCTTCACATTAAGTATAGGAAAAAAACTCTTATATGACAATTGTTGATATGCAATACATTCACAGGAAAATTACGTTCATCTACCAGCCCACATACCCTCATAGAGCCAGCCTCCATGCTCAACCTTACAAAATTGTCATTCCCCTCTCTAGTGTATGATGTGTGATAAGCAAAAGCTTAATACGCTTCAGATTTGAAAGGGAGTAAGAAGGAGTTAGGGGACAAATGGAAGTCTCAGAATGTAGAATAACTACATGTTATCAATTACATGCTACATGTAATCAATCAAACAAGCAAATGTACGGCAAGAAATTTATGACAAAGACCCTGGAAGAAAGAGGATTTGTTGTCCCAAATGGAAATAAATCATTCAACAATATGAAGAAATCAGAAAAATAACAGTCATGACCCTGGAGATGGCAAACTTATGTCTACTGAGCATCCTAAAAAGCAGGGCTTCCAAAAGCTAGTGACAGCAAGATGTAATGACTACTGAGGCTCCCTACTTTACTAAAAATTTGTTTACCACAAATTACTAGAGAATAAGAACTAAGGTAGTTTGCTGATACAAATTCAGAGACTGCATATATTTAAATTTTACACAATAAATAAAACTCTTCTGTGTGACAAAAACTTCCTGGAATTCATAATAGAAGTAACAAATAGATTGCACTCTTTGTGAGGTTACTAATTTTTTCAGTGGAACTGTTCTCACAAGAAAGGAGAAACAGTTCATGACTTGCACAGCATGACACCATGGTGATAGGTACATTATCACGTTACAACTCTGGGTCAGATCCTTAGTATGAATTGGTATAGCTTCACTGAAGTCATTGGAAGTATGCCAATTTCTATTTGCTGTTGATTTGGCCTTCTGCTCATATTGTGAGATTATCCATAAGTAATTTGTCTTCCACTTTTTATGCAAGATTATACAAGGTCAAGCTCAGAGTAAACTCTGCCAAATTCTCCCTGAAGGTGCAGAACCATTGCAGTCAGCAGGTGATAAACGGATACTTTCTAAAAGATTTTTATCTGGGCTGCCATTAAGTACTGGTAGATAAATACACCTGATTTGATTTCAAATCCATACAAGTATCCTAGGTTCAAAAGGTTAATTGAAGCATAGAAGTTGTCAGATTCATATTGACTTAAGAAATCCTGAGAAGAGAGCATAGAAAGAGTAGAAGAAGGAAAAACAGAAGATATCTAAAACATAAAATTAAGCAAAAATGACAAAGAAGCACAGAGGAAGAGATCAAAACCAAAATTATATTCTGTATTTGAAATTTGATTTTTTAAAATAGGTTTCTCTTAAGAATTATGTGAGATCATTTTGTCATCCATGTTCATATTTTTCCATGCTGCTGTGATGTTAAGACAGTCTAAATAGACTTTTGAAGGTTTTGTTAGGGAAAGTGGTTCCCTGCAATATCGTGGTACATGTTAGGTTGAAAGCAGCCCAGTTAATTTCTTCTTGGGCCGAAAGTACTGCGGGGGAGGAAAGGAAGTTGTGAACTGTAATTCTGCTCATTCATTTTCAATGCTGTTGTTAAAAGTCTGTATAGGGATCTAAAAACTCAATCTAATTTTGTATTACTGCCAAATCTAGCCGCATATGTTTGTACCAAATTCTAGGGAAATGGGTGTTCACATTCCATCCACTAACAAGTATGACATTAAAGACTGAATAAAACGTAAAATCAAATGTTCTTTATGTTATGATCAGTGTTTGCATTTCATTCAGTTCAGACAACTGCCATTTCACACTCCCTTCGTGCTTAGCTTCAAATTGTATTCTGAGATGCTAATCCAATACTGCATTCGCAGCCTGGCATTTCTCTATCTGGATTTTCTCCCCCAAGTTTCACAGGGTTTGCCATTACCTTGGCTTCTGAAAGTCAAGCAGTTTACATTCTCGCAATTCTCAGGCTCCTCAACACACAGGTCACTAGCATCCTTGCAAATGCTTCCTGCTCTTCTACTCTTCCTTCTGGCTACCTGATAGAACCTGATAGTTTTGGCTGCTTCATTTCTCCTCGGGTGTTTTTAGATATTCTGCTATAACCATACACTCTTGGTTTAATTAGGTTGTGTTTTAAAAAGATAAATCAGTCTGGTTTAGCTTGCAACTGTGAATACTTTTTCTCAGCTTGTAATATAATCATTGATCACAGTGCTGTACTAAATCAGCTATCCTCGTTTCAGTCATAAAGCAACTGTTCCTGGTAACTATTTGAATCATGGGCTAATAATATCTTAGCAAGGAATTCCCACAGATTTTCATTTAACCAGAGGTGGAATCTGTATCCAGAAGTGCATGAGTTTGGAGGGTGTAAAGAACTAAGGCATGTACCTATTATAACTTAATTTAATGAAATTATGAGAGACTCTCTGTTCCCTTCCAGGGCAGGATGGGGTTTGGGG